>ML663557.1:22936708-23167646 GCA_007570785.1 Antilocapra americana
CTTTCAAATTGTGGTACTAGAGAAGACTCTTGAGAGTCCCTTGGACAATGTGGAGATCAAATCAGTCAATTCTAAGGGAGATCAACTCTGTGTATTCACTGGAAAATCTTATGCTAAAGCCGAAGCTCCAATACTTTGGCCACCTGATGTGAAGAGCCGACTCATTGGAAAGAGCCACGTGTACCCCAATGTTCATCGCTGCATTGTTTACAATAGCCAGGACATGGAAGCAACCTAGATGCCCATCAACTGACGAATGGATAAGAAAGCTGTGGTACATATACACAATGGAATATTACTCAGCATTAAAAAAAAATTCATTTGAAGCAATTCTACTCAGATGGACGAAACTGGAGCCCATTATCCAGAGTGAAGTAAGCCAGAAGCAAAAACAACAATATAGTATATTAACGCATATATATGGAATTTAGAAAGACGGTAACGAGAACCCAACATACGAGACAACAAAAGGAACACAGATGTATAGAATAGACTCGTGGACTTTGTGGATGAGGGTAAGGGTGGGATGATATGGGAGAAGGGCATTGAAGCATGTTAATTTTCATATGTCTAATCAATCGCCAGCCCAGGACTGATGCTCGGGGCTGGTGCAGCGAGATTTCCCGGGGGGGGGGGAGGGAAGAGGGAGGGGAGTTCCAGAGGGGAAGCATATGTAAACCCATGGTGATATCATGACAATGTATGGCAAAAACAATAAAAAAATAAAAAAAAAAAAAAAAAAAAGATCTGGGAGAAGGGTTAAACTGAAACAGTCAGACTCCAGAATCCACTCCTTTGAGGTTTCCTCCAGCAAATGCCCTAAACCCTTTCGGGTAAATGAGTCATGCCTCCCTGAGAAATTGATGAAAGAGTGGGCCAGATTCTAACCATTTTAGAACAGTTATTCTGGAAATATCAGTGAGGCCTCCTCACGAGAGAGAAGCAGGGCCAGATGGTTTGACAGAAATAAAAGGACAAGACTTGAAGTCTGTGTGAGTTCTTACAGCACCACCAACTTGGGGACATTATTGGGTTCCTCAGAGCATTCTGAGTTTTCCCTTCTTTAAAAAGGCTACAGCAACACTGTTTTAGAACTCCGAAGATTAAATAAAATAAAGTGGCTAAAGGGTTTAGAACAAAACCTGACATAGAGAAATAATTCAATGGTGTGTTTCTTCTGACAAGTACAACTTTTCTGTCAAACCAGCTGCCTGTCCGTGAGTGCTTTCCATATAACAAGACCACCCTTTGAGCTTGCCAAAGGCAAGTCTTGGAGACTGGTGCCCTGGGTCCCGACTGCCTTGCACTTGAGAGGGGTGAGGTCCGAGCTGGCCAAGAAGAGACATGATTCCCAGGGCCAGAATCATGGCACTCCAGCTGAGGCTGCTTCTCCAAGCCCTGGCCATGGCCAGCTAGAGATTGGCAGAGCTGAGGAAGCCGGCTCCGGACAGCTGCCTTGCAGCTTTCATCCTCTGAGAGGTTCAGCTGCCTTTGAACTCCCTCCATGTCCCACTTGCTCTCAGACAGAACAAAGAATACAGAAGGTGAACCATTGAGGCCCTACCAGCCAGGTCCAGCCTCATCTTTGGGTCCCAGGCCCTCAGGATTCTCAGACCCACTCAGAAAGAAGATGCAGAGCAATGAAGGGTGGTGGGGAGGAAAGGCCAGCAAGGAGGCCATCCGGTTACCTTGTTACTATTTCTTATCCAGTGTAAAACAGGAAATGTGCACTCTGCCGGCAGCCCAATTTAATTAAATGCTAGGAAAATAAAACTGGAGACAGGACAATTAAAGAACAATTTTGGAGATGGCTGAGTGGCAGGAGTTACTTTTAGCTGTTCACCAAGCACCCCGGATGCAGGGGCAGGGGCCTCATGGCCCAGGAAGTGAGGGGGGCGGTGAATTTGGCCCAGTAAAGCTGGGTGGCTCTCAGGATGTGTAGGAGGGGAACCAGACGTTGTCAAGCTCAAAAGCATGTATCCAGGAAGGGCAGAATGTTCCGGAGGGCAGGACAGATGCCAGGCAGGTCTTTGCTTAGATCTAGCCCCATGTCAGCCTGTCCCAAGGGAGGAAGGGCCAGGCGGGAGGTGGGGGCTGTGAGCATGGGGCCCAGGGCAGCAGGTGCAGCCTGGCCAGCTGACCCAAGAGCATTTGCAAAGTCTCTTGAGACCTGCAAAAAGGTGAATGGCTCCAAAATACACAAAGAAAACTGTTCAGTCCCTATGCATGCATGCTAATTGTAGCTTCAGTCGTGTCTGACTGTGCAACCCTACAGATTGCAGCCCACCAGGCCCCTTTGTCCATGGGATTCTCCAGGCAAGAGTACTGGAGTGGGTTGCTGTGCCTTCCTCCAGGGGATCTCCCTGACCCAGGGATCAAACCTATGTCTCCTGCACTGGCAGGCAGGTTCTTTACCACTAGCACCACATGGGATGCTCCACAATCCATATAACTGATTCTTTAAAAGCCAAATTTGAACTCCCCCCTCGCTCCAGAAAATGTGCAAAGCAAAATGCAGCAGGAGTGAATGAGAGCTGACTGGAGATCACACCTTTGATGCTGTGCATTAGAGCTGGGGCAGCGGGAGGGGTTCAGGCTGGAAGCAGCTTTGGGCTCCAGTCAAGAGATTTCCAGTACTTTGGCCACCTGATGCAAATAGCTGACTCACTAGGAAAGACCCTGATATTGGGAAAGATTGAAGGCAAGAGGAGAAGGGGACGACAGAGGATGAGATGGTGAGATAGCATCACCAATTCAATGGACATGAATTTGAACAAACTCTGGGAGATGGCGGAGGACAGGGGAGCCTAGAGTGCTGCAGTCCATAGGGTCACAAAGAGTCACACACCACTTAGTGACTGAACAATGAGAAATTTGGCTCTTGATTTTTGTTAAGAGATATAGTGAAATATTTTAACCTTTCATACTCACAGTATTCTCATCTGCAGAATGGGGATGATGAAGATGGTGAGAATATTTACAAACTGAAATGGGTAGACTCAAGTTCCTTGTAAGGTCCATGGCTGGTTTTGGCCCTGGGGACCCCAGAGCCCTCAGGACTGCCTCCAGGCATCTGTGCCTCAGGGACCTTCCAGTTTCCCTCCCATCTCCTCCTGAATGCCTTCTTGCCTTCTTGAAATGATGTCCTCTGATATTTGGGCATCCCCAAAACCCAGATGCAAAAAGAGAGATGGTCCCATCAGCCTGGGGGCTTAAGTAAGTACCTTCCATGGCCATAATGTGAAAATAAACCACCAGCTGGAGAAAAGTCTGGTCCATGTGTTGTCTTATTCCATTAAGAAGGTGACCCAAGAAACAATTACAGGAGGGCCAGAGAAGGAAAGCAGAGGTGGCAACTCAAGGGGAGGCTGTAATGTCCTCTGGTCAGGCTGCAGGCAAGGGCAGGACACCACCTGGACCCTGGGATGGTGGTCCTCTGTCCATGGGATTTTCCAGGCAAGGGTACTGGAGTGGGTTGCCATTGCCTTCTCCCAGCCCAAGATGACTTGCATGTATCTGGGAGGAAAAAGATCCCCTAGGCCACTTGTGTTGGCTTCATCATTCTCATGTTATCATCTGTTGACCCCTTTCTGATGAGGGCTGATGGCAAAGTTTTGTGCACACTCCAAAGATAGCCCACAGTTCAGGGATTAGTGTCCAGGCCCCAGGGACCTGACCATGTGTTTACCTGTTTTCACCAGTTGTACCCTCTCCCCACCCAGCTAGTCTCCTCTCAGATAGACCAGCCTTACCCCACCCAGTCTTCAACCTATAAGGTTTCATCCCACCCCACCCTCTTCCTTATCAGCTCACAAAATTATTCCAGCAAGCCACTAGCATCCCCCTGAAGGTACAAGGGATCCCTAACCTCTGGCCACTATAAAGTCTGCTCCCACAGCCCCTGCTGGTTCCCTCTACCCCCAAATACAACCCTGGGGGCCCCACAAGTGGGACAGAGTCCTCTCTCCCAGGCTGTGAGGACCTGTGACTAACAGCTGTTGATCATCTCATCAGTTCAGTCTCCAGCATCTCCTACTATTTCCGGGGAAATCCCTCCCTTATAATGAGGTGAACAGGAGGCAATCAGAACAAGTGCTTGGGAGGACAGTCTGCAGAGGGAATTAGAAGCACCCTCCTCCCCTGCTCCCTCCAGGGAAGGGAACAAGAAGGGAGGGGGGAATGTGGGCTCCCCCATTGAGGCCAGAACCCTGTACGGCCTGCATCACCAAGGTCCGGCCCAGCTTCTGTTGCCCTGAGGTTCTGAGATTGCCTCAGGAATCAAGATTGCTGGGAGAAATATCAAAACCTCAGATACGTAGATGACACCACCCTTATGGCAGAAAGTGAAGAAGAACTGATGAGCCTTTTGATGAAAGTGAAAAAGGAGAGTGAAAAAGCTGGCATAAAAGTCAACATTCAAAAAACTAAGATCATGGCATCTGGTCCTATCACTTCATGGCAAATAGATGGGGAAACAATGACAGAATTTATTTTCTTAGGCTCAAAATCACTGCAGATGTTGACTGCAGCCATGAAATTAAAAGATGATTGTTCCTTGGAAAAAAAGCTATGACCAACCTAGACAGCATATTTAAAAGCAGAGATGTTACTTTGCTGACAAAGGCCCATCTAGTCAAAGCTATGGTTTTTCCAGTAGTCATGTACAGATATGAGAGTTGGAATATAAAGAAAGCTGAGCATGGAAGAATTGATGCTTTTGAACTGTAGTGTTGGAGAAGACTCTTGAGAGTCCCTTGGACTGAAAGGAGATCAAGCCAGTCAATCCTAAAGGAAATCAGTCTTGAATATTTACTGGAAGAACTGATGCTGAAGCTGAAGCTCCAATACTTTGGCCACCTGATGCGAAGAAATGACTCATTTGAAAAGACCCTGATGCTGGGAAAGATTGAGGACAGGAGGAGAAAGGGACAACAGATGATGAGATGATTGGATGGCATCTCCAACTCAATGGACATGAGTTTGAGCAAACTCCACGAGTTGGGGGTGGACAGGAAAGCCTAGTGTGGTGCAGTCTGTGGGATTGCAAAGAGTTGGACACGACTGAGTGACTGAACTGAACTGAGGTTCTGAGGGCAGTGACTGGGTTCTGCATTCTCACTCCAAGCAGGAGGGTCTGGACAGGACTCTGCTGGTGGAATTAGCCAAAGCACGTGACTGGGGAGGAACAATGTGACCCCAGTCTAAGTGCCCGGAGAAGGTTTATGTCACTGAAATAAAAAATAATAGAAAAACCAACAGCAACAATAGAAAAGGCCAGAAGAGTTATTTTCTCCCAGCTCATCACTGTGTTTTGCAAACACACACACAGCAAAAATAATCAAACACATTCTTTGCCCCCTGGGAGCACAGCCTGGGCAAAGGAAGGGGAGATGGGAGTTTAAGTCCCCTAAACCAGGGTTGCCTTTTCTGGCGTTAGGGACTTGTTTCGTGGAAGAGTTTTTTCCAAGGGCAGGAGAGGCAGTGGGGAGGTTGGGAGGATGGTTTGGGGATTATTCAAGCCTATTACATTTACTATGCATTTTGTTTCTATTATTATTATATCAGCTCCACTTCAGATCATCTGGCATGAGATCCCAGAGGTTGGGGACCCCTACCTTAAGTCCTGTGGGCTCCAGGATGAGGAGCTGGGTTGATCAGGTGGGCAGGGAAGAGAGTCTCAAGTGAGGAGGAGATAGGAGGCATCTTTCAGGAAAGTAAGCTTAGGTTCCCTGCTCATCAGTAGACTACTGATGCCTTGTAAGAACATAGGGGAGGAAATGGGGAAAATACCTGAGCATTCATTGTTCTCATCTTTGGGGCAAAGAGAAGTTGCAAGGTGGTTCAAGACAGATTCAGCTTGGAATTTCAGACGAATTTCGTGCTTGGTTGTTAAGGCACTGTTACCAACATGAACTATTTTGATGATATAATCTAAACAGTGCAGGTTCTTGAGCACATTCAGAAGAAAATCAGCCAGCAATTCCACTCCTACGAATCTGCCCATGAGAAATGAAAATGTACAGCCATGCAGAAATGTGTGTGCATCTTCACGGCAGTGTTATTCACAACTGCCCAAAGGAGGGAACAGCCCAAATGCCCATCAGCACGTGAATGGTTAAACAGAGTGTGATATATACACACCGTGCAATAATATTCAGATGAAGAAAGGACTTTTGATACATACTGCAACAGGGGCAGACCTTGAAAATGTTAGTCTGAGCTTGAGAAAGCGTATACAAAGACCACATGGTATAGGATTTCATTTATACAAAATGCTAAGAACAGGCAGATCTACACAGATGCTGAGGTTTCCCTGGTGGTTCAGATGGTAAAGAATCTGCCTGCAATGCAGGAGACTCTAGGGTTAGACAGATCTCCTAGAGAAAGGAATGGCAACCCACTCCAGTATTTTTGTTTGGAGAATTCCATGGACAGAGGAGCCTGGTGGGCTATAGTCTATGGGGTTGCAAAGAGTAAGACACGATTGAGTGACTAATACACATGCAAATATTAATAGAACAGAGGTGAGTGGTTGCATGTGACTAGACAGGGTATGTAGGATTGGGGAGTGAGAGTTAAGGGATGCAGGGTTTCCTTCTGGTGTGATGAAAGTGTTCTAAAACCGATAGCAATGATGGCTGCCCAGCTTTATGAGTGTACCCAAACCTGTTGATTTTGTGCTTTAAATGGTCAGTTGGATGGTATAAGGAGTATTAGTTCAATCAACATGCTTAAAATTTTAAAAAAGAAGAGGACTCAATGTCTCTCACAGTCCTTATTGTGGCTCCACATTCCCAGTTACCTGCTGGAAAAGGGAGGCTTCCCAGTTCTCCAATGGTGCCCCACATGTGGCTGCCTCCCCCCACCCATTGCCTGCTCAGTGTCCAGCACCCCCTTCTTGCTGACCAACAGCCCCTGTCTGGGGATGGTCATGGACCTAGGCATATGCACCCCTGTGTCACAGACCATCTGGAAGACCTTGGTCCAGGTGACACGTTCTGGCCAATGAGTTGCAGAAAGAAGCTGATGGTGTGCAGGTGGATCCCTTTCCAAGTGAGAAGACCCCAGTGTGGAGCAGGATGTGAATTTTCTGCTTTTTTAAAAATATTATCATTATTTTTAAATATTTTATTGAAGGATAGTTGATTGACAGTGTTGTATAATTTCTGCTGCACAGCAGAGTGATTCAGTTTACACATATATACATTCTTTTTCATATTCTTTTCCATTATGGCTTATCCCAGGATGTTGAATATAGTTCCCTGTGCTCTATAGTAGGGCCTTGTTTCTTCTTCTACATATAATAGTTTGCACCTACCAACCAGAAACCCCCAGTCCATCCTCCACCACTTGGCAACCACCAGTCTGTTCTCTATGTCCGTAATCTGTTTCTGCTTTGCAGATACGTTTATTTATGTCATATTTTAGATTCCACATATAAGTGATAGCATATGGTATTTGTCTTTCTCTGGGTTACTTCACTCAGTATGATAATCTCTAGGTCCATCGTGTTTTTGTCAGTTTAATTCAATTCAGTTCAGGCACTCAGTCATGTCCGACTCTGCGAACTCGTGGATTGCAGCACGCCAGATTTCCCTGTCCTTCACCATCTCCCAGAGCTTGCTCAAACTTATGTCCCTTGCATCTGTGATGCTATCCAACCATCTCATCCTCTGTGTTTTTATAAATGGCATTATTTCATTCTTTGTTATGGCTGAGTAGTATTCCATTGTGTGTGTGTGTGTGTGTGCTTGCTAAGTTGCTTCAGTTGTGTCTGACTCTGTGCAACCCTTTGGACTGTTGCCCACCAGGCTCCCCTGTCCATAGGATTCTCCAGGCAAGAAAACTGAAGTGGATTGCCATGCCCTCCTCCAAGGGATCTTCCTGACCCTGGGATTTACATCTCCTGCATTGGCAGACAGGTTCTTTACCATTAGCACCACCTGGGAAGCTCATACATACATATATATATATGTACATATATATATATCGGCCATTGTCCTCGCAGATGCTTGTATATATACATGTATACACTACATAATATACTAAAAAAGATGGATGAAGATGCAGCATATATATACTACATCTTTATCCATTCATGTGTCAATGAGTATTTAGGTTGTTTCCATGTCTCTTACTGTGAATAGTGTTACAATGAACATAGGGGTGCATGTGTCCTTTTTGAGTTAGAGTTTTGTCTGGATATATGCCCAGGAGTGGGATTGCTGGATCAGTTCTATTTTCAGCTTTTTGAGGAACCTCTGTACTGTTTTCCATAGCGGCTGCACCAACTTACATTCTTACCAATGGTGTAGGAGGGTTCCCTTTCTTCTACACTCTCCAGCATGTATTATTTGTAGACTTTTTGATGATGGCTCTTCTGACCAGTGTGAGGTGCTACTTCATTGTGGTTTTGATTTGCATTTCTCTAATAATTAGCCATGTTGAGCATCTTTTCATGTGCTTGTTGTTCATCTGTATTTCTTCTTTGGAAAATAGTCTTAAATTATTTTTAATTGAATAAATTTGACTATTAATATTATGTGAAGTGTACAACATGTTACTCTGATATATTTATATATGGTAATATGATTGTCAATGTAGTAGGATTTATCACGTTACATAATTACAGTATAATATTATTGTCTGAAATTATTATACTGTGTGTTTGATCCCTATGGCTTATTTAATATACATTACAAGTTTGTGCCCTTAAACACCACCAGTCTTATTCATATCCTCCCCCTTCCCCTGGGAACCACTGTTGCCCTCTCTGTTTTTTTTACAGGTTGCCTTTTTATCTAATTTTTTAATTTTTATTTTTTGCCATGTGGCATGCAGGACCTTAGTTCCCCAATCAAGGATCAGACCCATTCCCCCTATATTGGAAACTCAGAGTCTTAATCACTGGACCACCAGAGAAGCCTTAGGTATGCCTTTTTTAGATTCCACATATAAGTAATATCATGTAATGTTCATCTTTGTCTTATCTAACTCAGGGTAAACTATCCAAGTCCATCCCCGTCGTGGGAAGATGCCCTCCTTTTCTCATGGCTGAATAACATACCACGTTACTTTATCTATTCATCCATGGATGGACTTTTGGGCTGTTTCCCATATCTTGGCTGTTGTAAATAGCGTTGCAATAAACACGGGGGGCCGATAGCTGATGGAAATCCTATTTTCATTCCCTTTGAGTTCAGTGGGAAATGGGATTGCTGGATTGCATAGAAGATATATTTTTGTGTTTTTGAGGAAATTTCATACTGTTTGCCACAGTGGCTGGAACAATTTACATTCCCACCAGCGATGTATATGTATTCCCTTTTCTCCACATTCTTGCCAGCAACCTTGTCTTCTTGACAATGGCCATCCTGACAGGTGTGAGGCTGATGATACTGAGCATCTTGTCAGGCGCCTGTTGGCCATTTTAATGTGCTCTTCTGTTCTTTTCTTTTGCACAAAATGCAGACCCAGCGCTGACTTTCTTCACACTGCCCGTGAATGAAATAATTCAAATGCCAACCCATACACTCTGTGTCTGTAGAGTTGGGTTCTTCATGATAAGTTGAGAGGAAGGTTCTGGAAACCAGGAACACTGCTTCTCTGCTCAGACCCTGCTGCTCCATACAGGGGAGTTTTTGGAGAGATGAGTGTTTGTGAGGACAGTGACCAAGGACAGCAAAGCAGCATGTTATCCGGTCCTGTCTGCTACTCTGCACACTCAGGCCTGGATTTACAGAGTCCCCTCCCTTTCTCATCCTTCCAACACCCCCTAACCTATTCTGCTTGTGTTAAATAGAAGAAGCAGCAGAAGAGGTGCTGGTTAACTGACCACAGATTTGCTTAAGGAAGAGCACTAGGCATGTGGTCAGGGTCCTGACTTCTCAGGGTCAGTGAGCAGGGAAGGACAGACAGTCCCATCTCTTGATTCCCAGGGGAAGGATGGTTGTGGTTCAGAGAACCCCACCAGATGGCTGCCTTCCAATGCACACTAACTCTCCCTCCAGGAAGGATCCTTCCCTGAGCCCCCCTGTCCTGGCCAGGGATCCCCATCCAGGAGGGTTTAGGGGGCACCTCAGCTTCCTTCCCAGCTCCCTTCCTGGAGGCAATGATGCAGAGACCTCAGCAGGCTGTCAATGCTGGCGTCACTCCAAACCTACCTCATCGTGATGAAAGGAGACCTAAGAGCAGGGAGTCTTAGATCTCAGCCTCTTTTGGGCTGCATCCCTGAGCTGGGATCTTGGACAGCATCAGGTCCAAGAGTGAGTGACTTGAATCAACATGTCAGGTGCTCTCCCTGGGGCAGAGAGCTAACCTTGCAACTCATGGCCTGTCCTCTCCTCTGTGTTGATTTCTGCACCTCTCCATCCACCTGGTAGTCCCAGGTGATGTCTAGGACTTGGTGAAAAGGAGAGATATGTATCTGTGGGAGCTGATGCTTTGCTGGGATTTACAGTGACATTATGACCTTGTAGGAGAAAGAGTCCCTTCCCCCCACATTGATGTTCTAACCTCCAGAACCTTAGAATGGCCTATGTTTGGAGACAGAGCCTTTAAAGATGGAATTAAGCTAAGAAGTTATGTGGGTGTTTCCTAATACAACAGGATTGTTGTTTTGTTGTTTAGTCACTAGATCATGTCCAACTCTTTGGACTCCATGAATTGCAGCAGCACACCAGGCTTTCCTGTCCTTCACCATCTCCTGGAGTTTGCTCAAACTCATGTCCACTGAGTCAGTGATGCCATCCAACCATCTCATCCTCTTTTGTCCCTGTCTCTTCCTGCCATCAATCTTTGGCAGCATCAGGGTCTTTTCCAGTGGGTCAACTCTTCGTATCAGGGCCAAAGTATTGGAGCTTCAGCTTCAGCATCAGTCCTTCCAATGAATGTTCAAGGTTGATTTGCTTTAAGATTGACTGGCTTGATTTCCTTGTACCCCAAGGTATTCTCAAGAGTGTTCTCTAGCACCACAATTCAAAAGCATCAATTCTTTGGCACTCAGCCTTCTTTATGGTCCAATTCTCACATCTGTACATGACTACTGGAAAAACCATAGATTTGACTAGATGGACTTTGGCAGAAAAATGATGTCTCTGGTATTTAATATTCTGTCTAGGTTTGTCATAGCCTTTCTTCCAAGGAGCAAGCGTATTTTAATTTCCTGGCTGCAGTCACCATCCACAGTGATTTTGGAGCCCAAGAAAATAAAGTCTGTTACTGTTTCCATTGTTTCCTCATCTATTTGCCATGAAGTGATGGGACCAGATTACAGGTCCTTATAAAATGTGGTGATCAGGACACAGACACACACATAGAAATTATGATGTGAGTACACAGGGAGAAGACGGCTGTTCACAAGCCCAGGAGAGAAGCCTCAGTGGGGAAACCAGCCCTGCTCTCACCTGGATCTCAGAGCCCAGCTTCTGGGATGGGGAGAGGATGCATCCCGTTGTTGAAGCCGCCTGGTCTCTGATGCTTTGCTAACACAGACCGAGCTGACTAGTGCAGGATGTGGACAGAGGCCCTGTGGCTCTGAAGGAAAATCACTGTAAAAGCAAATACACCCCACTGAGGTGGAGTCACGCATGAGCTTGAGGCTCTGACAGGGAGCACAGAAGGGACGGGGGTGTGCAGAAACAGGACCCATTCACCACCTCTGTCTGGGAGGCCACAGTGCTGTCCAGTGTGGTCAGCTTTGCTTCCTACGGGTCTAGGAAATTCGAAGTCATTCATCAGAGTGGTGCAAACCAGTCCTGGTGTTTCCATTTTGACAAACACCTGACAGTGGAGGTGAATGTGACAGCACGCAGGCACCCAGATCCCGGAGGCCTGGTTGGAAGCACTGGGTTCTGAATCTACGGATTATCTGGGGGGCTGGGAAGGGAGACGAGAGATGGACCCTCAGTTGTTTGGAGAACAGGGATGGCAGGGTAATAATGTCAACCCCGATCATCATTACTTTAATCTATGATGTGTTTTCAACCCCATCAGAGGTGGAGAAAAGGAGGAGGAATCAAGAAATTGTGAGACACAGACCCTATCTGCTTTCACAATGCTATCTCTGATTATAAACGCCGGCTCCTCGCTGCTTCATGGTCTGTAGACGCGTGACTCCAGTTTCTGCCTCTGTCATCACATGAGCATCTTCCCTGTGTGTGTGCCTTTTCTCTTCTAAAAGGGTCAGAGGTAGAATTAGGGCTCACCCTAATCCTGTGTGGGCTTCCCAGGCAGCTCAGTAGTAAAGTATCTGCCTGCCAATGTGGGAGACGCAGGAAGCACGAGTTCAATCTCTGGGTCAGGAAGATCCCCCCTGGAGAAGGAAATGACAACCCTACCCCAGTACTCTTGCCTGGGAAATCCCATGGACAGAGGAGCCTGGCAGGCTATGTTCCTTGGGGTCAAAGAGAGTTGGACATGACTGACTGTCTAATCCTATATGACTTCATCTTAACTTGATGGCATCTGCGAAGATCGCTGTATCCATGTCAGGTCACATTCACAGAGACTGGGAGTCAGGACTGTAAGCAGCCCCTGAAACCTCACAGGTATATTTTAATTTCACCTTTACACCAAGTACCCCATGCTTCACTAACCTGTGGCCCTGGCATACATTTTAAGTCATTTGATCACACAAATGCTTTGCCTAACCTGTTGATTCTTTTCTTAGATGAAAGAAGTAGGGATAAAGAATAGGTAATGAATGGGTGACTTGACCTTTTCCCCTGCTTCCTTTTTGGTGATCTATGAGCAAACCATGAACAAGAAAGAGCATTGAGAGCAAGATCCCAGGAAGCCAGCCAGACTGCCCGCAGGGATAGATGGTGGAGAGTCTGACCCCCTCCTCAAATGATTAAGGGGAACAAGCTTCCCTTTTCTTCTTTTAAAAACTCTCGTGGTCAGGCAGGATCTTTGGAGTTGGGAATCTACCTTCTCCCCACATCACTGACCTCCTGAATAAAGCAATCTTTCCTTTTCCAACCAACTCTTGTCTCCCAAATATTGGCTTTCAACGGGTGCACAGCCAAACTTGATTGCAATAACGGGATTTCACTATAGCTTTTGTAGTTGTTCAGTCATTCAGTCACGTCTGACTCTTTGCAACCCCCTGGACTACAACATTCCAGGCTTTCCTGTCCTTCACCATCTCCTGGAGCTTGCTCAGACTCATGTCCATTGAGATGGTGATGCCATCCAACCATCTTGTCCTCTATCATCCCCTTCTCTTCCTGCTCTCAATCTTTCCCAGCATTAGGGTATTATTTTAAAGAGTTGGCTCTTCACGTCAGGGAGGCAAAGTATTGGAGCTTCAGCTTCAGCATCAATCCTTCCAATGAATATTCAGGGTTGATTTCTTTTTTAATTGACTGGTTTGATCTCCTCACAGTCCAAGGGACTATGAAGAGTCTTCTCCAGCATCACAGTTTGAAAATATCAGTTCTTTGGTGCTCAGCCTCTTTGTGGTCCAATTCTCACATCAATACATGACTATTGAAAAAAAACCCATAGCTTTGACTATATGGACCTTTGTTGGAAAAGTTATGTGTCTGCTTTTTCATATGCTGTCTAGGTTTGTCATAGCTTTCTTCCAAGGAGCAAGCATCTTTTAATTTCATGGCTGCAGTCACCATCTGCAGTGATTTTGGAGCCCCCCCAAAATAAAATCTGCCACTGTTTCCATTGTTTCCTCATCTATTTGCCATGAAGTGATGGGACCAGATGCCATGATCTTAGTTTTTTGAATGCCAGGTTTTCAGCCGGCTCTTTCAGTCTCCTCTTTCACCTTCATCAAGAGCCTCCTTAGTTTCTCTTTGCTATCTGCCATAAGAGTGGTGTCATCTGCATATCTGAGGTTATTGATATTTCTCTCATCAACCTTGATTCCAGCTTGTGCTTCACCCAGCCCAGCATTTGTCATGATGTACTTTGCATATAAGTTAAATAAGCAAGGTAACAATATATAGCCTTGACATGGTCCTTTCCCAATTTTGAACCAGTCAGTTGTTCCATGTTTGGTTCTAACTATTGCTTCTTGACCTGCATACAGGTTTCTCAGGAGGCAGATAAGATGGTCTAGTATTTCCATCTCGTCAAGATTTTTCCACAGTTTGTTGTGATCCACACAGTCAAAGGCTTTAGCATAGTCTATGAAGCAGAAGTAGATGTCTTTCTGGAACTCTCTTACTTTTTCGATGATTCAATGGATGTTGGCAATTTGATCTCTGGTTTCTCTGCCTGTTCTAAATCTAGCTTGAACATATGGAAAGTTCTTGGTTCACATGTTGGTGAAGCCTAGCTTGGAGAATTTTGAGCATTACTTTGCTAGCTAGTGTGTGAGATGAGTGCAATTGTGTGGTAGTTTGAGCATCCTTTGGCATTGCCTTTCTTTGGGATTGGAATGAAAACTGACCTTTTCCAGTCCTGTGGCCACTGCTGAGTTTTCCAAATTTGCTGGCATATTGAGTGCAGCACTTTCACAGCATCGTCTTTTAGGATTTGAAAACTCAACTGGAATCCCATCATCTCCACTAGCTTTGTTTGTAGTGATGCTTCCTAAGGCCCACTTGACTTCACGTTCCAGGATGTCTGGCTCCAGGTGAGTGATCACACCATCGCGATTATCTGGGTTATTAAGATCTCTTCTGTATACTTCTACTGTGTATTCCTGCCACCTCTTCTTAATATCTTGTGCTTCTGTTAGATCCATACCATTTCTGTCCTTTATTGTGGCCATCTTTGCATGAAATGCTCCCTTTGTATCTCTAAATTTCTTGAAGAGATCTCTAGTCTGTCCCACTCTATTATTTTCCTCTGTTTCTTTGCATTCATCATTTAGAGAGGCTTTCTTTTCTCTTCTTGCTATTCTTTGAAACTCTGCATTCAGATATATTTCCTTTTCTCCTATACCTTTAGCTTCTCTTCTTTTCTCAGCTATTTGTAAGGCCTCCTCAGAAAACCATTCTGCTTTTAGAGGATACAAATCAACCCACAAAACTTGCCTGGTGACCTCAGCATCATTTTGGAGTAAGAGCTCACTGGGCTTCACAACCTGGATGTCCACTCAGCTCACATATGCCAGCCAGAAAATCAAGACACAGGGGTCTGGAGCTCAGCGGGTGGGCAGGAACTGGGGAAATCCATCTTATTGCCTTGCCAGTCAGGCATGAGGCTCTGCCCATATTTGAATACAATTCCAATTAGATCTTCGGGAAGATCTCCTTGGGGATGGTCTGCTCTAATGAGTAGATAAGAATGATGTGTAATAAACACATGAATTATGAGTGTGTAATTGATGCTCTGGAAGGAGAGGGATTTCTTCCCGTTGATGTGAAGCTGCATAAATCTTGTTCACTGTATTCACCGGTTTGGGGGAAGCTTATCACAGGCTATGCAGCGGAGCTCCCATCCTTGGTCCTGTGCATATGAGCAGACATCACTCAGGGAGTTCTGCATGCCTGCATCGCAACAATTTTGGCCAGAAGTTTTGCTCTGTACATGCATGCCCCCTCCCACTGAATCCACCCCCAGAGCTAACGAGGCAGCATTCTTTGGCAGTAAGGACAGTTGCCAATCACCAGCTTTGGCGCAGAGAGAAAGAAACCCCAAGCCCGTCCCCCACCTACCCCCAAATGAGAATAAATCTGACAAAGGGTCCCTGTCTTCCTCAGACCTCACTGTGGACCTTTATCATCTGCCACATCACTTGCACTGACTGAGCACTTGGGGAATTGATGACGCCACTTGCATGGGGCCTTGCTTTTTGTGAACCCAATGATGCTTGGGCTGGTGACAGGTGGGTGTGAGAGTGGGAATAGACAGCCCTAGGCCTGCCTTTTCTTCTCCTTGAACACTCCCGTTCCAGTTTGGATGCAAGTTACTGAACACGCATTCCTGGGGATGCTGGAGATTGAAGCTATTTGTGGCGTGTTTAATTTACCACTGGAGTGGCCAATTCATAATTAAAATGGTGCTGCCCTAAATTACACTGTGCAAGCTTCAAACTGAGTGGAGATGGAGAGATTTGGGTCCTTTCAAGAAAACCTATAGAGCCCCCATTTCTCTCCCATCCAAGGGAGTTCTGCTCTCTTGAGCAACTTTCCAGCTCCCTGAGAATAGCAGGTTTTGAGTGAAAAAAGACAGTAAAATGAAAGAAGAAAATTAAATATGAAAATTTAATTAAATCCCTCTTTGCTCATTCTCCCTAGAACCAGTGCAGGGGCTGTTTTCATTCAGACACAAATAAGATAACCGCATAGGCTCATTAGGGTAAGGGAAGGGCCTGGAGCGGAGGAGATACGAATCCCCTGACCCCAGACCCATTCATGTGGACCACAGTGATGAGAGCGATGCTGCAGACTTCAGGTGTTTGCCATTTTGTTTCTCTTTTTCCAGCCTCGTCCATCTATAAAGGGTCCTTCTCGCTCCCTGGAAGGCCTCCCATTTCATGGGCAACTCCCCAGAGTGGGCTGTGGGCTGAAAAATGGAGTGAGAGACCCAGAGCTACCCTGAAACTTTGGGTCTTTGTTTTCCAGGCCTGTGGGGAAAGCATTACCTTATAAACCAGCTCCATCCATTCAACTCCAGGCCCCTGCAATCCTGAAATGTGACAAAAAGTGAAAGAAGAACAAGTCACATGGGACCCAGAAGCCTCATCATCTGGTTAGGGAGACGTAGGCATCTTCCCAGTAAGATGGAACTCGGGCCAGTTTGGAGGGTGGATTCACAAGCACACACATGTGCACAGAGACACACGCATGTATCTTGAGACATGTATGCACACACATGTTCATAAACAGAGACATATACAGACACAGTCACATACATATTTGCACACAGACACACATGCATACAGAGAGACACGTGTGTATATGGAAATACATGCACACACACACATGTTCACACATGCACACAAATATAGACATATATGGACACAAATACAGAGCCATATATGCACACCTACATATACCCACATGCACACAGATATACATACATATATGGAAACACAAGCACGCTTAAATACATGTGTACATGTGTACCCCCAAACAGGGGCATTTGTGGACACACATACACGTGCATGCACATAAGAACACATACAGAGCAAAATTCAATGCCCACAGGGCACCTTTAGGAAAGTGCTACACACCTTTCTGGTTTGTGCGCTGTGATGAATTTAGAAGTCTAAAGTGAGCCCTGTGTTTTGCTAACTTAACAAACTTTGCTTAGGAGCAAAAAAGCCCCCAAGGGGGAGGTACAGGAGAGCAACAAAGCCGAGCTCAGATTCAGGCACGGGAGACCACCCCTAACTCCTGCAGCGTGGCTGCAGTGGTGCAGAGCTGGCGATGGTACAATTTATGGGGTGGTCAAAGCCTTCCTGGGAATGATTTAGGAGGAAGTGTTTTGCTAAGCAAATCATATTGCACTGGATTTCAGGGGCATCATTTAAATTATTAAAAAAATCAATTGTTTTCCAGCATTTCGGCAGCATCATTTGCATACAATTAATATAATATTACAAATTATTTTCAAGGATTGCCTCAGGGCCCTGAGTCTCCTAACAATTTTGTTGGACAACATCTTTGTTACATTGGTTTACAAAAACCTGTGTAACTAGATTTTTTTTTTTTTTTGATTCTTGGAAGTCTACTTTTTATCTAATCTTGATTGGCCTTCTTGCTTCATGGACCCAAGGGAAGAGAAGCATCTAGCCTTCCGTCCGTGCACCAAGCCAACCTGGAGTCCATGGCTTCAGCGTCATAGATACAACTCTCCTCCTGATTCTCCAGGCAGCCCCGCCTGTGTGGCAGCTGGTTTGCTGGGCTCCTCGTGAGGAGGGCTCACTCCTACATCACCCAGGACGGAGATCAGCTGAGACATGATTCCATGTGACCTTTCGTCCCAGGCTTCCTCCTGGCCCCTTGATCTTAGGAAGCATTTCAAGAGGGTGAAGGAGGAAGCTGCAAAGCATCTGAAGGTCAAGGCTCCAGTGACCAGTCCACTTGGGTCATGGGGCGTCCACATCACTGGTGCAACACTTCCTGGGTGTGTCGATGTCAGGGGTGTTTCTGGGAGAGACCAGCATTTGAATTAGTGGAGTGAATAAAGCAGACAATTGTCCCCGATGTGAGGAGCCTCATCGGATCCATAGAGGACTCGAGTAGAATGGGAGTGGAGGCAGTTTGATTCTGTCTCTCTGTCTGACTGCTGAGCTGGGCCTTGGTCTCTGGTCCTTGAATTTGGACATCTCCATCTCCAGGCTTCTGCTCCCCAGTTCTCCAGGCTCAGATCACAACTTGCCCTGCTGGTTCTCCTGACCCTCTTGTCTTCAGACACCATGGACTGGACTTAACTGTCACCTCTCTGTTTCTTAGGCTTTGACTGTGGACTGGAAACATACCCTTGGCTTTCTTGCGTCTCCAGCTTTTGGACGACAGAGCATGGGACGTCTCAGCCTCTAGAATCACATAAGCCAATTCCTCATCATACACTTCTTTGTGTCCATCTATCTACCTACCTGTTTCCGGTTGGTTCTGTTTCTTTCTAGAACTCTGGCTAATACAGTTCCTAAATGCACACCTATTATTTCCACCATGCTCCATTGGATAAAGCAAAGCATAAGCACCCGACCCCAGGCATGGTCCCCCTGATCCAGATTCAAGGAGGAAGAAAGAGAATCCAAGTCCTTTTTATATTTAAAAATTAAAAGTTCATTTTATTTTTTGGATATTTATCAACTTTTAAAAAACTTTTATTTTAATGAAGTATAGTTGTTTTACAATGTTTTGTTAATTTCTGCTATGAAGCAAAATGATTCAGCTATATACATATATATATATATATATTCATATTCTTTTCCATTATGCTTAATCACAGGATATTACATGTAGTTCCTTGTGCAATACAGTAGGACCTGTTGTTTATCCATTTCATATATGAAAGCTTAACCTGCTAATCCCACACCCCCAACCTTCCCCTCCCCAATCCCCTCTTCCTGGGCAACAAGTCTATTCTCCATGAAATTGATTCCAACTCTTGTTCGAAGGTGTGACAAAGAATTTGTGGCCTTATTTCAACTACTACAAAATATTACTAAAGATTGCTGATTTCTGATGAGGGTGGGGGTATAGGAGAATCATGTGTCCATCTGCCTTCTCTGGAAGGTAGAAGAGATATGAGACGAGCTTTCTCAGGTACCTCATCAAGAGAAACACAGAGAAGAGAGTTTGGAAAAGTTCCCCTAATAAGCCAGAATGTAGAGATTTGAAACAAACAAAAAAAAATCAAATGAAATTATTGAAAGAAAAACATTAGGCCTTTCTGCATGAAATGACCCTCCATGTCAGTTCTTACCCCAAACTCCCTCCTCCAAGTGTCTAAAGGGCACAGAGGGTGGATGCCCTGAGCACTCTGTGACATTATGCTCAGCCTCACATTTGGAACTGCCCCCCTGACATTCCTTTCTGAGTCACTAATCAGAGAAATTAGCCAAGCCCATGAGTGGGCTAGGGCTCTGTATCAGTTTGCTATAACAGATGGGTGGCTTAAACAGCAGAATTTTATTTTCCCTTAGTTACAGAGGCTGGAAGTCCTTGACCAAGGTGTGGGCAGGCCTGGTTCCTCCTGAGGCCCCATTTTCCCTGGTGTGTAGATGCCGTCCTCCTCCCTGTGCCCTCACATGGTCTTCCCTTGGTGTGTGTTTGCGTCCTAATCTCTTTCTATAGAGATGCCAGTCCGATTGGATCACAGCTCAACTACATGACCTAATTTGAACTTGATCAACTCTGTAAGGATTCTATCTCCAAATCTGGTCACATTGTGAGGTGGGAAGGGCAGGACCACAACAGACATGGTCTCTTCTGCTAGAAAAAAATTAGTAAACATGGCATTCTTTTTTCCTTAGGATAGAAAGTGTACTCCTAGGTTGGGGGTGGGCCTGCAGGAAGGAGGCAAGTGGGTTCCTACCATGCCTAGCCATGCCTGCATCGGGCAGTAACAGTTAGGTCTCTGGTTGACAAGCAACAGACTCCTACCCGAAATTTGGAGTTTGTACAAAAGTTGTTCTTTTTAAAAATTTTTAATTTTGGATGACTTCATCAAAGGAATGACATTGACATGCAAGCATTTAACTTGGAAAAACTTAAAAGAACTTTGTTAAATGTCAGAACCACATGGATGAGCACTAAAGCTAACAAACAGAATTGTTTCTTCCTTTCCCCTTTTGAATCCAGTGCTCAGCCCCATCACACACTTTGATCCTCCATATCAAAGACACCCCAGGACGGCAGAATCCTTTACAAACATTAATTAATTCTCCCAATCCTCCTGTGAAGTTTGGGGGATCATTCACTTCTCTCTTTTAAAGAGGAGACCCAAAACCAAGAGGCTAAATGACTCACCCAGATGGATGTCACAGGAGAGAGTTAGGAAATTGAGTTGGGTTTGAAATTGGGTTGGGAAAATTCATTACATGTTCTGAGAAGCACAAGTCCTAGTCCAAAGTGAAATGTTCACTGAAGCAGTCAGGTGGAACAAACAGAGCTTATGAGATTTGGGGATAAAAGGGATTTGGGGTCAGAATTATCAGAGGGAATCAAAAAGACAATCTAGTCCACAACTACTACCAACCCCCAGCCCGCCACCTCCAAAGGCCATCTGGCTGGAAAAGACAGAAACGCATTCCACTCCTCCTTTAGACACTCAGTTCAAGGTGATGGTGCTGCTGGTGATGCTGAAATGGAAAGAGGGGCAGGAAGTTTTTGAGAGTTCTTTGTAAGGTTGGTGCAGGTTCTCTGTGAGGTGAAAAGGGGTTTTACAAGAAGCACAGATGCTTCCCTCATGGGACTATGTGTCATGTGGCAACTATAAAGCCCCTGGTGGCTGTCCAGACAGACTCTGCCTCAGGCAGACTGGCCTCAGAGGACCAGTCACTGTTACATCCTCCTCCAGACCACAGTCCTTCTGAGAGGGACCTGGGTTCTCACACGGGGCAAAAGCCTAACTCAAAGTATCTTAAGGAGGAAAAACAAGTCAGTGCACTGAGTCACAGGATTTGTAAGACCTGGCAGTGCTGGCTTCAAAGCATGGTGATGGCATCAGAACACTGGCCCTGTTCAGATGGGTTTCTCTCTGTCCTGGCTCTGCTCTCAGACATTTTTTTCCTTGTAGAGGTGCAGTGTTTGCTGGCTCTCCAGAACTTCCTAGCCTTCTTCAAGGGCATTTTACTGCAAGGGTGAAGAGCCAGGGTACTGACCCCACACTGGAAACCATGTGACGGTGGACAAGTCATTTGACCTCTCTGTGCCTCAGCTTCCTCATCATTATGAGGGGATGATGAGAGACCCTCCCTAGTAGCATGGTTGGGAGGATTAAATGAGTTTATGTGCATAAAATACTTAGTGTGGGAGGTAGCTCTACCCTAGAAAGTACTCAAAAGCTATTGTCACCGTTGATGCCATTGTGTGATTCATCAGAACTACAAGTCCACTGGCCAATAAGAAATAATAGGATCAGTGGTGAAACTCAAGCATTGTTCTGGCAGGAAACAAGCATTGTCAGCTTGAAAGGGCTGAGGAAGTGGGTCCCAAGGCAGGCTCCCTGCGACCACTGTCACACATCTGCCCTTGCTACGATGCGTCTACCTGCTAAACGAAAACAGTTATACATACCTCATTAGGAGACGGCAAAGGTTTAGCAAGGTACCCCATGTGAAAAGTTTAGAACAGCACCTCATCTATTAATAATACTGTTAGATTTGCATCACAGATGAGGCGCTGCTCTAAACTTTTCCATGGGGTTGCAAAGAGCTGGACACGTCTCAGCAAATGAACAACAATGGAGAGATAGACAACATGCACGAACAGGTGGGGAATTTCAGCAGAGAGCTGGAGACTATGAGATGCAAATAAAATGCTGGAAATAAAAACCATGATCTGAGAAACGAAAAGTCATTGACATAAAGAACTTAGGAGGGTGCCTGGCTTGTGGTAGGTGCCCAGAACGTGGCTGTTCTGGAGAGTACAGAAAGTGTCTTTTACCTCCTCCCTTGGCTCAGCATTCAGTGCAGGACTGGGCTCCCAGGAAGTCCACAGCCAGGAATGTGAAGATGAACCTAACAAGAGCAATATTACCAGTTTATCCCAGTCACACAAATTTGCATACATAAAAATCGTGTTAATTGCTATTAATAATACTGTTTTTGACCCCATGGACTGCAGCACGCCAGGCTTTCCTGTCCATCACCATCTTCCAGAGTTGTCTCAAATTTATATCCATTGAGTCGGTGATGCCATCCAAACATCTCATACTCTGTCGCCCCCTTCTCTTCCTGCCCTCAATCTTACCCAGTATCAGAGTCTTTTCCAATGAGTCTCTCCATTAGAGTGAAATAATAATCTTTTAATATATTAACTATAGTTATTTTTAAGGCCCTGTCTGATCATCCCCAAAATACAGGTCATCTGTGGGTCTGGTTTTGTTGACTCCTTCATCTCTTGACAATGGAGTGTTCCCTTGTTCCTTTTCTGTGTGTCTCATAATTTTTAAGTTCATTGTCAGGCACACTGTGTAGAGGAACAGTGGAGACTGAAGTGGACATTATTTTACTTCTAGAAGTTGGATTTTTTCTGTCAGGTCTTTAGCATGAGGAGTGAAGGCAGCTTTGTCAGGAGTTGAGCTGGGTTGTTTTTAGGGTTTCCTTCAGTGACAGAGACTCCAAACTCCTCCATCACAGGCTACTCTTAACTTGTGCTCCCTCCTATCTCCAGCAGTTCCTGCCTGTCTGTATTACAGAGGGGGTGTCCCTTCCTCTGCTCTGGATCCTCCCCCATGATGCACTGCTGTTGCTTGTTACCTGTGCAAGATGACGTGTGGGCTTGGGGTATTTCTTCTTCTCCAGCTCCAGCTCAGTCTTGGGGAGGCACTGTGACCCTGGGGCAAGGATTCCCATGAAAAAGTGTTAGTCGCTCAGTCATGTCCAAATCTTTGTGACCCCATGGACTGTAGCCTGGCAGGCTCCTGTGTCCATGGAATTCTCCAGGCAAGAATGCTGGAGTGGGTAGCCATTCCCTTCTCCAGGGAATCTTCCTGACCCAGGGGTCAAACATGGTTCTCCTGCATTGCAGGCAGATTCTTTACCATCTGAGCCACAAGGAAAGCCCTAGGTCCTGGATATCCTCTGCCTTATATCTGTGGGGTGTCTGCTATCTTTCCTCCAGAGATATCAGACTTCTACTTTAGATCAATTCGGGATCCTGTATTCAATCCAGAGTCTCTCCTGTCTCTCCCCAGTGGATGGATGGTTTTTGCTTCTCCTCTACCTTCTGCACTGGTCTGCTGTTGCCTGGGACAGAGGTGGAGGCTTTCTGCTCATCCTCTGGAAGATCAGGGCTTTACCTCATGGAAGTGAAGTGGCTGCCTGGGTATCACCAAGGGGAGGTGTTCTCCTGGTTTCTCACCCTGACCCAGATGTTTTTTGTGACTTCTCTAGTGGAAAACCATGGGAAAGAGCTTGTGAGTAAGTCTGAACAATCCCCGAGTCTGGACTCCCAGGGATTCTACACTGTCATGCTAGCCTGTACTCAGTTTTAAGAATTTATTCAAATTTTAGATATGTTCCTCCCACTCACTTATAGAGTACCCATTTTGTCCTTCGATATGCTGCCAAGATAAAAAACACTCCTTTGGCCCCATTTCTCCTTGGAGAGGCTTATCACTCTTTGCAATTCACCTGGATGTCTTGGCACCTCAACTCTTTCATGAGCTCAAGAAAGTTTATGGCTTTATTCTTGCTTTTAAGGGTGAGAGGAAAGCTCTCATGTGATTTTCTCCTAATCCAAAACATGACTTTTTACAGGTGAATACTTTAAATTCTCTCAACAAATCTATAAGGTTGAGGTGCTTATTACTCCCATTTTGCAGATGGAGAAACCAAGGCACAGAGAAATTCAATCACTTGTCCAAAGTAACCAGGCTCTGATGAGGGAGAGCTCAGGCTGGCTGGTTCTGGGAGGAAGAAATACATTACTAACCACCACACTGAACTGCCTCTTCAGAGCCTTTCAAACCAGCCAGGGAGATTTAACCATGAAAAGTTTTTAAGGCTCAAGTTCCAAAATGTGGTTATAGTCATGGTACTAGTGTAACTTGAGGGAAAGGTCAACCCATCCATCAGAACACATGTTCATGTTGATATGAATCTGAGCTGAGCAGGTGGTTAAGATATCAGCCTTGGGTTCCATCAGCCCTGCTTCAAAGTTATATCACCATTTCTTGGTAGCTGTGTAGCTCCAGAAAAGAGTCACTAAACCTGGAGAACAAGAAGGACCCGACAGGTGGTGTGGCTACGCTTGTTGTAACTGTTACTCATGTTTGCCTCTGTGTGTACACAATAGGTTCTCATCCTCTAAACCATAAACATGACATGCTTAAATTCTCTGCAGATGTAACAGATCCACTCCACGATGCCTGCATCTGCTTTTCTGATAGCTACTGATGACTATAGGGCTTCCCATGTGGCTCAGCAATAAAGAACCCACCTGACAATGCAGGAGACACAGGAGGTGCAGGTTCAATTCCTGGGTGGGGAAGATCCCCTGGAGGAGGGCATGGCTACCCACTGCAGTATTCTTGCCTAGAGACTCCCATGGACAGAGGAGCCTGGAGGGCTGCAGTCCATAGAGTCTCAAAGAGTTGGACATGACTGATGCAACTAAGCATGCACACACGCACTGATGACTATGCTGAACTCTTTGTCTGACTATTATTTCTTGAGCACCTTCTATGCACTGAGAATTGTAGAGGCCTGGGAATATGATAGTGAAAAGTGCAGAGGGAAATAGACAATAAACGAATCAACACATAGACAAGATAACTTGGAAATTGACCATAGTTATTAAGAATCTAGAAGAGAGTACCAGGGACTGAATATCTGTGTTCTCCAAAAATTCATATTTTAAACTCTAAGATGATGTTTTCAGAGGAGGAAATGGCAACCCACTCCAGTATTCTTGCCTGGAGAATTTCATGGACGGAGGAGCTTGGCAGGCTACAGTCTATGGGGGTGCAAACAGTCAGACACGACTGAAGGACTAACGCATGATGTTGTGAAGGTTTCCCTGGTAGCTCAGCTGGTAAAGAATCTGCCTGCAATGTAGGAGACCCCTGTTTGATTCCTGGGTTGGGAAGATCCCCTGGAGAAGCGATAAGCTACCCACTCCAGTATTCTTGGGCTTCCATAGTGGGTCAGATGATAAAGAATCTACCTGCAATGTGGGAGACCTGGGTTCAACCCCTGGGTTTGGCAGATCACCTGCGGGAGGACATTACAACCCACTCCAGTATTCTTGCCTGGAGAATCCCCATGGACAGAGGGGCCTGGTGGGCTATTGTCCATGGGGTTGCAAAGAGTTGGACACTATTGAGCAACTGAGCACAGCACATGATGTTGTGATGGTGTTGGGAGGTGACACCTTTTGGAGCTGATTAGGTCATGGGGGTGGAATCCTCATGGATGGGATTAGTGCCCTTATGAAAGAGACCACAGAAAGCTCCCTCATCTTTTCCACCATGTGAGGACACAGTAGAAGACAGTCATCTATGAACTGGGAAGCTGGGCCTCATCAGATATTGGATTTACTGGTTTAATTTATCTCAAACTTGCACCCTCCAGAGCTGTGAGAGATAAATGTCTGTTGTTAACACCAAAACTACCTAGTTTCCAGTATCTGTTAGAGCAGTCTGAATGGACGAATATAAAAGATAAGGTGGTGGAGGAGGCCTGGGGTTGGGGCTGAGGAGGTGTTACCTCTTTGCAGAGGGAGGTGGGAAAGGTGGTTGAGCTGAGCAGTTGAACTGAGCCTCAGATGGGCACCTCCTCTCTCCCAGCCACTTGAAATTCTGCTATTTCTCAAACACCCCACGTTCATTCTTGCCTCATAACCTTTGCACTTGTCTTCCCTCTGTGTGGGTTTCTGGGTGTGGGTTTCTGCATGGTTGCCTCCTTTTCTCTTTCAGGGCTTGGCATCCCATGTCTCCTTAGGAAACCTTCCCTGACCTCCCAATTCAATCACCTTCCCCACCTCCAGGCACCTTCTTCATATCTGCTTTATTCCTTTCCAGTACTTTTCACTAAGTGTATCTATCTTGCTTATGGATTGATTTACTTGTTTTCCATCTATTCTCCTAAAATTTAGCACATGAGAGAAGGATCTCATCTCTTGTTTTACCACTGAACCCAGAGCTAAGCTCAGAGGGTCCTATGCTGGGGATCCTGTATAGATCCTGGCTAGACAAACACTCCAACACTCTCTATGCAGGGAATTGTTGGTGGATATTGGTCCCGGAGGCTGAACCCAAGAGGATTTATTTCTAAGTCATGAGATGGGGGCAGCAAGGGGACAAGTGGGGAACATCAGACCAGGGAGCATCATGTTTTTCCTCTGCCAGGGGTGACTCTGAGCTCAGTATGAGCTGGGAGAGACAACGTTATGAGAAGATGCCATTAAAATTGATGACAGAGCCAAAATCACAAGGATGAGCAAAGAGCCAAACATCAGAGGGCATGCTGCCCAACTCACCATCCAGGCAAGAGCAAACGTGCTCCCATTCCACTATGAGATGAGAGGCACTGCCAGAGTGTATGATGATGTGAGATTATCTTTACTTGGACTGAAAATGACAGTCAAATCTTCCTTCTCTTGGACAAGCCTGCTCTAGAATAAAGCCTACCAGTGGTTCCCAAGAGGTGGCATGTGACTAAGAAATCATTGCCTATTGGTTCTTGGAGGTGACATGTGACAGAATAGATAGCTCCCATTGGTTACCAGAGGGGGACTGAGAAATCAGTGCCTATTAGTTCCTGGAGGTGGCATGTAACTGAGTAGACAGCTCCCATTGGTTCCTGGAGGTAGCATGTGACTGAGTAGACAGCTCCCATTGGTTCCCAGAGGTGGTATGTGACCCAGTAGATAATGCATCCTTTGGGTTCTAGAGACTATGACAAAAGAAGGTCCATACTTGCCAAGGGGCAGAGGAAAGCTGCCCTGGACAAGCACCAAACAGAAAAGCACCAGTCAAGCCTGATTTGGTCAAGTTCTGGGACTCACAGTATGAGACCCAATAATGAGATCCTCGGCCCAGGATATGGACATGTCTCAGATCTATAGAATGACTCAGTTTAGCAAAGAAGCAATTTAATTATTGGCACACCAATGATAAGGAAATGCTAAGGAAAGCCACAAGGCACACCACCGCCAGGAACCATGCACCCCCATTAAAGCTCTTGCAATTCCATATCACAATAAAATGTCAAAGGAAAAAGGCTGGTTCCTGATATTATTACTCTGAACTTTCTTGTGATAGTCTCTGGAAGCGTGACACTTATGAGAAAAAAGGATAGAAAGAGGAGGTGACCTAGACTGTGCTGTTTGCTTTGGCATCTGGGGTTTTAAGTTTAATTCTCTTGAGCTCCCTTGGCACTTGGAGTCCAGGCTCCCTTCTGGCTGTCATCTGCTAGTTAACATACCAGTTGAGGCTAGAAGCTCTAAACAACCAGGCTAGTTTGCTCAAAATTTTGTTGGTCAGATATTTGGGAAAGGTTCCACTGGGGTTTTTCTCTGGTCACTGGGGAGTCACTGGGGTGCATCAGTCCATGCCCAGGACCCCAGGAGTCTGCCCCATGTTCCCTCTCCAAGGCCACCGTACTCTCCATGTGGCTGGTGCTCCTCACTGCATGGCAGGTCAGGGCAGGTGGCTTGATTTTTAGGTGGCTAAATTTCCTCCAAATCAGAGTCCCAGAATGAGTCTCCACATGGCCCAGGCAGCTGCTTTACAGCCCTGCCTTGGGAGGCAGAACATCCCTTGTGCTGTATCTGACTGGTTAAGGGAACATGAGGGCTAGCGCAGAACCAGGAGCAGGAACTAGAGCCAGCTCATATCGAGATGTGTAGCCAGGCCTGGTAGCCATCCTTAATCAGCCAAACAGGAGAGTCCCTTTCTACCATAGGGGATGGTGTCCCAAGAAGGCAGTTCCCCAGAGACCATGTGAAGTACCCACTCTTGCTGATGGCAGAGGTGCTGCTGCCCTTCACCCACCACCTCTGGGTCATGTGCCCCTCCCACCCTCAGGAGATGTTCTCTGGCCATGGGTATGGAGAGCCAATGACACCTCTGGAGGTCTCTGTGGCCTGCACATGCCTGAGACATGACTCTGTTCTGCCACCCATGATGTGCTGAGAGCTCCTGTGTTAGCTGGTCTGTGGCTTCTGCTCCCAAACCTGCCCTAGGAGACGCCTCCCACCTCATGCAAATGCTCCCTCTGCTCAGCCCCTCCCACGCCCTGAACCTAGCAGGTCTGGATGGCAGTCTGGTCTCAGCAGCTGATCTACAGACTGAAGCAGAGATGTCCAGCAGCAGGCTCAGCTCTAGCGGCCCAGTGGACTCAACCTCTGATCAGCTGGACCATCCTAGAGTCAGCACAGATGCCACCTCCTCCAGAAAACCACAGGGCCCATGGTCGCACCTATATTGCTGTAGGACAAAGCACAGCAGGATAGAAATTGTTGCTTCTTTTCAAGGGAGAAGGCTTCCCTGGAAGGAAAGAGAGGTTCTGGGATTCAGCTGTTGTGACCATGTCCCACCCTGATCTGGGAGTCCTTTACTGTGAACCAACACTTACATCCATGTTGGCCAGTGCCGCCCAGATCCATCCATTCAGGGCTTTGTCAGTGATTGTCTATAGAGTTTCTGTGGTCTGACAGCTTGGAATAACCCATTGGAGGGCAGGGCCACCTAGGTTCTTGGTAGCTTGGAATCCAGTGGAGGAAACAAGCAGACAGACGATTTAAACATGGTGCTAAATGCTACGAGGGGCAATGTGCAGTGACTCTCTGAGCACAAAGGATATCTTGTCTAGTCCAGAAGGGCTTGGTGGTAGGTGGCATCTTACTGAGTCCCAGGCTGAATCCAGGGGGCTTCAGGATGGGGAGTGCATCCGGGACAGCATTTCTAGGGTGATGTCTGCTCAGGGAAGGAGCCGAGGGTGGGGGCTCAGAGCACACAGTGCACAGAATGGGACCAGTGTTGGGGATGTGTGCCATGCCTTGTCTAGACTAGTAATGAACAAGGAGATTGTAATCCTTTTTATTGATTCATTTATTTTTTATTGAAGTAAAGTGGATTTACAATACTGTGTTAGTTTCATGCAGACAACAAAGTAATTCAGTTATACATATATTTTTTTTTATATTCTTTTCCATTATAGGATATTACCTATAATAATCAGGGCCTTCCCTGATGGCTCAGTTGGTAAAGAATCACCTATAATGTGGAGACCAGGGTTTGATCCTTGGGTTGGGAAGATCCTTTGGAGAAGGAAATGGCTAGAGTTTCTGTGTTTCAGTATTCTGGCCTGGAGAATTCCATGGAGTGAATAGTCCATGGGATCACAAAGAGTCAGACACAACTGAGTGACTTTCACTTTTTCACTTTCATAGGTTATTACAAAATACAGAGTAAAGTTTCCTGTGCTATATAGTGTTGTTTTTCAGTAGCTAAGTCATGTCCAACTCTTTGCCAACCCATGGACTGCAGCATGCTAGGCTCCTCTGTCCTCTACTATTTCCCAGAATTTGCTCAAATTCATGTCCATTGAGTCAGTGATACTTTGTCTAACCATCTTATCCTCTGCTGCACCCTTCTCCTCCTGCCTTCAATCTTGCCCAGCATCAGGATCTTTTCCAAAGAGGTGGCTCTTTGCATCAGGTGGCCAAATTATTGGAGCTTGAGACCTTCCAATGAATGTTCAGGATTGATTTCCCTTAGGATTGACTGGTTTGACCTCCTTGCAGTCCTAGGGAGTATTGAGAGTCTTCTCCAGTACCACCATTTGAAGGAATCAATTCTTTGGTGCTCAGCCTTCTTCATGGTCCATCTCTCACATCCATACATGACTGTTGGAAAAACCATAGCTTTGACTATGCCACCCTTTGTTGCAGAGTGATGCCTCTGCTTTTTAATACACTAAGTTTGTCACAGCTTTCCTTCCAAGGACCAACCATCTTTTAATTTCATCACCTCAGTCACCATCCACAGAGATTTGGGAGCTTAAGAAAATAAAATATTTTACTGTTTCCACTTTTTCCCTTCTATTTGCCATGAAGTGATGGGACTAGATGCCATGATTTTAGTTTTTTGAGTGTTGAGTTTCAAACCAACTTTTTCACTCTCCTCTTTCACTTTCATCAAGAGGCTTTTAGTTCTTCTTTGCTTTCTGCTATAAGGGTGGTGTCATCTGCATATCTGAGGTTATTAATATTTCTCCTGACAATCTTGATTCCAGCTTATGATTCATCCAGCTCACATTTCACATGATGTACTCTGCATGTATATCATTGGAAGGACTGATGCTGAAGCTGAAACTCCAATACTTTGGCCACCTGATGCAAAGAACTGATGCATTGGAAAAGACCCTGATGCTGGAAAAATTGAAGGCAGGAGGAGAAGAGGAAGACAGAGGATGAGATGGCTGGATGGCATCACCGACTCGATGCACATGAGTTTGAGCAAGCTCTGGGAGTTGGTGATGAACAGGAAAGCCTGCTGTGCTGCAGTCCATGAGGTTGCAGAGTCAGATATGACTGAGCGACTGAACTGAACTGATGTGCACAACCTGGTCCACCCATCTGCCTGTGTGTTCTGGGAAGGACTGGACAAGATCGAGTATGAACAGATGCTCTGAAGTGGTCCAGAGCAAAGGTGGAGGGGGCACGGCTGCTGTCAGGTCTTCTCCTGCTCCTCTCCTGAGCCAACCTCCTTCTCACTGTGTGCTAATTCATCAGCTCCTCCCTCAAACATCAGGAATGTATAACAAGACAGTGGGAAACCGCACCGACCTTTGACACTGGGTCTGTGTTTCTCAGGCCCCTTTTCCTGTCCATCTTCAAGTCTTCCTGTCAAGACCCAAGGAAGAAGCCACATTGCACGCCCCACCCCCCAATGGCTCCAGGAGGGCCATTTCCCATCAGCTGAGCTGCCACCATTTGATCCCTATAAGTGAATCCAATTTAGCTGATTCATCTCGTGTTTAATTTTTATGTTAACATAACAAGGTTATACAGCTGAACATGAGAGGCCAGAGACAGAATTTACAATTTATAAGTGGCAGTTTTGATTTAAGACCAAGTTCCTGAAGGAAGCAGGTTGCAAAGGCACGTCCTCAGACAAAGGTTTTCTCCTCTCAGCTTGGAAAGCTTTCAGCCTGATTTAAATATAAAATCAAAGCTGTTGGCATTTAACAACCTCCATGTAAAAGTCAGCGTTGACTTATAAATAAGACCCCAGCTTGGGTGACAGGATTTCCTGGCATCAATATATCATCTGGGCTTTATTGAAGGAGGGAAGGAAAGATGTGTAAGCTGGGAGAACACAGAGAGGTCTCGTGAATGGTTTTTCAGACTTAACCATCTTGTTCATGTGATTCTCCAAGGGATTCCCCTTTGCTTGGCTCTCTGATGTGTTGTTGTTGTTTTAGTCTCTAAGTTGGTCTGAATTTCTTGTGACCCCATGGACTGTAACCCACCAGGCTCCTCTCTGTCCATGGGATTTCCCAGGTAAGAAAGCTGGAGGAGGTAGCTGTGCCCTCCTTCAGGGGATCTTCCCAACCCAGGGATTGAACCTAAGTCTCCTGCACTGGCAGGTGGATTCTTTTTCACTGAGCCACCTGGGAAACCCCTCCCTGATGCTTTACATATTGGCATTTGTGGGTTTTCTCAGACCCCAATTGGCATTCCCTCCCAAGTCTCTCCCATGAGTCTGGCCATGCTATAAACATGGGGAAATATGATCTTTTCCTTGTTAAGCCCAACCTTTGGGTCCTTACTTATTTGGAAGTGGGTCAGGTCTGGGACCATTCCAGGAGGGTCTACACTGAAAGTGTGAAGTGATGGCAAAAAGTGGGGGCCCTGGATGGGTCAACACACTATGTCACTCTCCCTTGGGACCTTAGTTCTCCCAAAGGGAAAGCAGTGTGGGGTGACTTTCCCATTCTACCATAATTTCTGTCCTTTCTTTAGGATGCCAATCTGACTATGGAAGGACCCAGAAACTTTAGACTCTAGCAGGGAGAGCAGCTGATTGATTCTTCCAAGTAGTTCTGCATGCTGGCCTGGGAGCTCAAGCCTGGCCCTTCCCCGGGGACCTTATTAGGCCCTTGACATCCTGAGAATAAGAGGACAACGACCTGCCATCCCTTCTCCCTTGCAGAAGCCACTTTGCAGAGTCCCCAGAGAAGAGCCAGGCTGAAGAAGGCTGGTATTTAAACGTTCTGGAGTGGGAGAGAGGGTTGTTATGGCAACAAATTGCTCTGAGTCCCTAAAGAGGCTCAGCCCTGGCAAAACAAGAGATGGGGGGGGGGCGTTGCTAGAGATGCAGAGGGTAATATTTCAGAAAAGCTCTAACCAGACAGGAATCGCAAGCACATTTGCATTTTGGCTGGGATGTCTGATGGGTCTAGAGAGAGGGTATTTACATCACGCTTCCCAGGGTGTCCAGGAGGAGGAGAGGGACCACCAGACTCACACACTCTGCATCTTGCCCCCTGGACACGCCCTACCCTCCAGGTTCTCAAAGATGAGCAATGCTGGGATGCTGGAAGCGGTGCTGGGCAGTGGTTAGAGCTGGGGCTTATCCTCCATCAAGACTCCACTCAGTTCAGTGTTTTCCCAACTGCCTGCCACCTAAGACAATGCAGAGTGAGGGACCAACCCTCTGGCCCCATGGTGTGAGAGCGAGCACAGGGAGAATACAAGGTTGTGTGGGCTTATTGGTACAGGGTTGCCTCTGGGTGATGAAAACACTTTGGGACTTGACAGAACTGGTGGCTGCACAGCATCGCAAACATGCTAAGCACCATTGAATTTGTACACTTTAAAAATGGCTCATTTTATGTTCTGTGAGTTGCAGCTTGATATGAAAAAGAAAAGGAACAGCCCTGATGATGCTGCCATGCTGGGCTTGGGAGTGGAGTTTGCGGGTCTCCCCCAGCTGGCCTGTCTACCCCCTCCCCTGGGCCCACATCCAGCCTCGTCCCCCTGTCTCCTCAGCCTCAGTGTGATGGATGGACTCAGGTGCCCTCCTGTCACTCGGGCACGAGCAGGTTAAGGGACATGAGAGCTTACACATGAGGAAGGACTGACTCCAGAGTGTCCCCCACATCACACTGATGAGGCCTGGTCCCTATGACAGCACAGTGAAGTGCTGCCTTGCCCCCAACGCCATCCTTCCAGGCCGAGTGGATAGCATCTTCTAGTGAAAGATTTTGCTTCCTAACCTGGCCTGGCCGGGCCTGGGATCGCCTGGCCAGTCATCTTGAATAAAGAAGGGCTTCGCATCCTTCAACAAACCAGGAACACCACCTCTGCCACCTAGACATCTCAGGACCTTTCTCCTTTTCCTTCCCACAAAGATCCATTCACACTCATCGATCAAAAGGAACACAGCAGCGAGTCAGAAAAATCCAATAACGGGGGTGTAGCAAGCTACAAATGAATCCTGGTTCATTCCCCTTCTTGGGTGCCTGTGGCATAATCAGCTCTCTCCCGGAAGACAGGGCTTCTGGGGCAAGTGCATGGGCGGGGGAGCCTGGGGTCTGAAGCCTACTCTGTGTGCCTCAGATGCACCCGCCTAGTTCTACCTCGTTGTCCTCCAAAAGGCTCAGGCTGGGCTGGACCTCTGCTTTGGGTTTGGGGACCCTGGCTGCCTCTGTCTCTTCCCCAAGCCCAGCCCCCTGGGTGGTGCTACAGAGGCTTCTGAGATTGTGTCCCTGGTCACCTACCAGCACCAGCAAGTGACTGGGGCAACCGGGTACCAGGGTGGGCAGCAGGATGGAGCAGGAGAGATGGCGGGAGAGGTTGGTCCGGGGTTGGGGTGGGAGCGGCAGGGGGCTGTCACACCAACTGACAGTGGTGTGGAGAGTGGAGCTGTAGCCCTGGCTCTTGGGGCTTAGAGAACTCAGGACAGTTCCCTGCATCTGTACAGCCAACGACATCCATGTTGCATGAAAGATGGTGAGGCAGGTGGACACTCCTCTTCCCAGTTGGGTACCACAGGGCCCCTCTAGCTCCACAGCTGGGTTCTTGGACCCTCGAGATGGTTCAGAAGCTCAGAGAAGTCCTTAGGATGTGTTGGGATCTGGTTGCAGCAGCAAATCTCACTGTCAGCAAATCCATTAGCATCCATTCTTTCCTCACCCTAAGACTTGGACTTCTTTTACTTTCACTTATTTTTCCCCAAGGCTTCCCTGGTGGCTCAGTGGTAAAGAATCTGCCTGCCAATGCAGGAGAAATGGGTTCCATCCCTGGGTTGGTGTGTTGGGAAGATACCCTGGAAAAGGAAATGGCAACCCATTCCAGTATTCTTGCCTGGGAAATCCCATGGACAGAGAAGCCTGGCAGGCTACAGTCCACGGGGTCACAAAGAGTTGGACACAACTCAGAGGCTAAATGTTTTTTTCCCAGTTTTGTTGAAACATACTTGAAAAATAAAATTGTATTAATTTAAGGTGTGCAGCATGATATATGTATGTATTGTGAGACGACCACCGTGGTCAAGGGAACTGACCCAACTACCTCCTCACACAATGACCTTTTGTGTGTGTGGGGATGTCACTTACAATCTGCTCTCTTAGCAAATTTCAAGTTGGCAATGTGGTACTACTAATTGCAGTCACCATGGTATCCATTGGGTCCCCAGAACTTGTTTATTTATACTGAAGGTTTGTTATCTTGGGCTTCGCTGGTGGCACAGCTGGTAAAGAATCCACCTATAATGTGGGAGACCTGGGTTCGATCCCTGGGTTGGGAAGATCTCTTGGAGAAGGGAAAGGCTACCCACTCCGGTATTCTGACCTAGAGAATTCTATGCACTGTATAGTCCATGGGGTCGCAAAGGGTCAGACACGACTGGGTAACTTTCACTTTCAGTTGTAATCTTTGACCAGCATCCCTCCATCACACCCCACACTCCCACCCCCAGTAACTACCACCCTACTCTTTGCTTCTGAGTTCAGACTTGTTTAGATTCTATACATAAGTGAGATCCAGCAGTATTTGCCTTTCTCTGTATGCCTTATTTCACTTGACATAATGACCTCCAGATCAGAGCAGCTTGGCCTCTGAAGGGGAAGCAGGTTCATGTGTCTGGGCTCTCCATGCCTGCATTGCCTGGACAGCAAGGCTCAGATGAGCCTCCCTGGTCAGCAGGACTCTGCATGTTGTCACACATCTTTGTTGGGAGAAGGGAAGGCTGTCCAAGTGGCTCCATTGGGGGAAGATGATGGGGAGCTCGTGTCTGGTCCTCTCAGATCTGCCTCTGAGCCTTTGTCTTGGGCTGGTTCTAATCTGTGTCGATTCTTTCACTGTAATGAACTGTAACCATGAGGATAATGGATTTCAGTGAATTTTGTGAGTCCTTCCAGTGAATCACTGGACCTGAGGGTGGCCTTGAGGACTTCTGACAACAACCTCCAATATGGAGCTCAGCTCTAAGTGCGTCTCCCATTCCCCTCATCATGTCCATGCAGGCCCTGCCCCTTGTCTACACGCTCCCCTCGGCGCAGAGTGAGGCTCCCTCTGCACAGCGATGCACAGTCTTGTCACCTCACCCCCAACCCCCACACTTAAATGGCCTCCCATCACTCCCTAGACTAAATCCAAGGCCTGCCCACGTGGACCCAAGTCTCTGGGCCTTGTTTCTTGCTACTCTTCCCTTACTCAGCATGGCTCAGTTACCGTATTTTCTCTCCATCTGAATCAGTTCCCTGGGGGCTTTTGGTAACCAATCACCACAAACTAGGGGGAGGAGCAGGAGCTTCAACAGCTGACGTTCATTCTCTCCCAGTTTGAAGGTCAGAAGTCTGAAATCAAAGCGTAGGCAGGACCAGCCTCCCTCTGAAGATTCAGGGGAGAGTCTTTTCTGCCTCTTCCAGCTCCAGGGAGCTTCAGGCAGTCCTTGACCTGTGGCCTCCTCCCTCTACTCTCTGTCTCATCTCTACCTGGCCCCTCCTGTCTGTGTGTCCCTCCTCTTCTTCCAAGGACCCCAGCCACTGAAGTTGGCCTCTCCCCATCTTTGACTCAGTATAGCATCATTGTAACTAGCTATCTGGCTTCCCTAGTAGCTCAGATGGTAAAGAATCTGCCTGCAGTACAGGAGACCTGGATTTGATCAATAGGTTAGGAAGGAGCCCCTGGAGAAAGGCATGGCCACCCACTCCAGTATTCTTTCCTGGAGAATTCCATGGATAAAGGATCTTGGTGAGCTACGGTCCATGGGGTTGCAAAGAGTCGGACATGACTGAGTGACTAACCCATTTAACTGACTACTGTTTCCAAATCAGGTCACTTTCTGAGGTTATTGGTGGATGTGAATTAGGGGGACATCTGCATTGTGGGGACACAGTCCAACCCTCTGTGCCATCTTGAACACATCAGGCTTTCCAGATAGGGCTGCTTTCCAGGTCAGGGGCTTATCCTTGTTGTTCTCTCTGCCTGGGACTCCCACGTCATGCCCTCCCTTCTCTACCTGGCTGTGCCCTCTTTGTTCTGGCTTAAATGTCAGGTCCTCTGGGAGTCCTCTGTGGCCACCCTGTCCTGGTCTCTTGTGATCTGCATTCCGTTTCCTTCAAGACCTGCACTCAGGTTATTGGTTGAAAAGCTCTCTGCATCCACTGTCTGCTCCCCCATCAGACTATCCTCTTGCTGAGGAGCTTCTTAGAGTGGGCCTGGACCCAAACTTCTTGAGTCTGAAGCATGGATCTTTACCTGGTTGCCTCGAATCCTGGTGCCTCCATTTCTAAGAACCTCTGTATCATCAGCATCTCCTGGGAATCAGCTGACCACAGCAGAGTGCTCTCTGGGGGACCACCGTCCACTTCTGCTTGCTTGTCCAGAGGGTCAAGGACATCCTTCACAGGCTTGCTCAGATGTCCCATAAGTGACATTTTCTGTGGGTTGTCCCTTCTGCACCACCTGAAAAATGGCTACGCTGCTGCAGTAGACAGTCCTGAAAAGAAAAAAAAAACAACCCAGCAATGCATTATCTGACATACATGCACAGAACTACCAATGTAGGCCCATTATTTGTGTGTGTGTACCTACATAGAGATATACAAAAATATAGTCTATAGTTTTTATTGTAAGATAAGGCATAAAAGGACTTCCCTGGGGGTCTAGCAGTTTTAAGACTCTGCACTTCCTCTGTAAAGGTCACTGATTTGACCTCTGTTCAGAGAACTAAATAAAGAATATAATAAAGGAATTGCTGTATATCATAATAAACGCATCCAAATTATGGTGTTTATGTGTGGTAGACTCAGGAATTACCTTTTGACTGGGACGAGTGAATAAAAGTGGATATTGCCATCGGGACCGGATGCTGGGGAGCTGATAAAACCTTTGCTGTGGGCAAACAGCAAGATGTCGATGTTCTGTTGATCTCTGTCATGGATGGATGGCTCTGGAGGCTGCAGAACTCCTGATAAAGTGCTGGGACCTGTCACTCATCAGATTCAGGAGAATGTAAAACCTTGCAGAGTCATCTTAACACCTGACTGCGGGAAGGCTCTACCTGAGTGAGGTCCCCCCCCACCCACCCCTTGTGGGGTTTCTGCTGACTATCAGCCCCCTTCACCGACACAATTGAAAAGATAAGGCAAAGTCTTCTTGGATGTGGAAGAAATTTCCCAGCCATCAGAAGGATGGTTTTCACTCATCACTGAGAACCACTTCACACCCTTAGGCATTTGGAATTGATGTTCCAAAAAGTGCCATGGGAGCAGACATCCGTTGTGTGTCCTGGGTGGACATGATGCATGTGGCATCTTAGGGATGAGGGGAGGCAAGGCTGGCCTGGTGTCATTGAGACCAGCACACATGTGCACACGCACACACATATGCACAGAGACACACACACTCCTGCTGGAGATGTGGTGACAAGGAGAGCATAGGAAGTACTCAAAAGACAAGACTTAAGAAAGAAAGAGGGACCAGGAAAGAAACACCATTATAAAGCAGTTATCCTCCAATTAAAATAAAAGATCCCATGATAAATCATAACAGAAAAGAATGTTCATTTAAAAAAAGAATGTGTGTATATGTGTGTGTGTCCAAATCATACAACAGGCATTAGTACCATTGTAAATCAACCATGAAAGTGAAAGTGTTAGTCCTTTAGTCATGTACACTCTTTGTGACCCCATGGACTATATAGCCCACCAGGCTTCTCTGTCCATGGGATTTCCCAGGCAAAAATACTGGAGTGGGCTGCCATTCCTTTCTTCAGAGGATCTTCCCAACCCAGGGATCAAACCTGGGTCTCCTGCATTGCATGCAGATTCTTTACTGTCTGAGCCACTAGGGAACATCTCAGAAGTTCAATAAAAACAAATAAACAAGAAAAAAAGAAAAGAAACACCTCTACCAGCTGATCGGCTAGCGTCCTCAACCATGTGCCTTCCCATGATTCAGAGTGAGGAGCCAGAAACGCTGTTCCCAGAGTGATGTGAACCTGACCCCAGAGTGATGTGAACGCATCCTCAGGAAAGCTTCCCAGACCACATGTAGTTGGGGGCCCCTTCCTCAACCTACTGTTTCCCCCCTGTGGCCAGTGAATGTGACTCAATAAACGTGTACTATTTTTTACCTTGAAAGTTGTCAGCTGGCCCTGAATGCCCTTTTCCGCCTCTGTCTTTGTGATTATGAGATGAATTGCTTATGATTTGGGAGAAATTGTCCTAATCTGTGCACCCACCCTCGGATTATTTCTCCATCCTAGGCTCTGGAGCCCATCAATCCAGCCATTGTGATTAATCTGGCTCAGTGAGCCATATAACCTACACTCTGTGGCAACAGGCACCCAGTGGGGACACTCATGAATGTCTAAGTCATCTCAATTCTGTTTCCATCCTAGTTGGGCACTAACCACCCAGAGTTAGTGCAGACCCCACAGGTTCAGGGCTCGGCCTCCATCAGAATGCCCCACTTCAGACCAGCCATACTGCAGACCAGCTGCACTTTGGGGGTCCCCAAGCTGCCCTCATTCCTGGCTGACTGGCTATAGATTTAGGGTTTCTCATGACTCTCATGGGCTTCCCTGGTGGCTCAGCGATAAAGACTCTGCCTGCCAATGTAAGGGACATGGGTTCAGTCCCTGGGTTGGGAAGAGTCCCCGGAGGAGATGGCTACCCACTTCAGTATTCTTGCCTGGAGAACTGCATGGGCAGAGGAGCCTGGCAGGCTATAGTCCCTGGGGTTGCAAATGAGTAGGACATGACTTAGTGACTAAACGATAACAACAAAGTGACTCTCATGTTGGATAATTTACCGTGATGACTCACAGAACTCAAAAAGTGGAAGAATTTTCCAGTCATCAGACAGTAGGTTTTCAGCCATCACTCTGAATCACTTATAATAGTTTTATCATAGCTTGGTGTTGTTCAGTCGCTCAGTCATGTCCGACTCTTTGCAGTCCAATGGACTGCAGCACGCCAGGCTCCTCTGTCATCCACTATCTCCCAGAGTTTACTTGGATTCATGCCCATTGAGTCAGCGATGCTATCTAATTATTTAATTATCTCATCCTCTGTGATCCTCTTCATTTGCCTTTAATCTTTCCCAGCATCAGTCTTTTCCAATGAGTTGGCTCTTCACATCAGGTGTCCAAAGTAGCTGGATGGAGCTTTAGCATCCGTCCTTCCAATCAATATTCAGGGTTGATTTCTTTTAAGATTGATTGGTTTGATCTCCTTGCTGTTCAAGGAACTCTCAAGAGTCTTCTCCAGGACCACAGTGTAGGTGAAGTCACTAGGTTGTTTACAATTCTTTGTGACCCCATGGACTGTATCCTGCCAAGCTCCTCCATCCGTAGGATTTCCCAGGCAAGAACATTAGGGTGGGTTGCCATTTCCTTCTCCAGGGGATCTTCCCCCACCCAGGGATCAAACCCTGGTCTCCCAAATTGCAGGCAGACTCTTTACCATCTGAGCCACTAGGGAACCCCCACATAGAAACAGCCAAATAAAGAGACGCAGACGGTGAGGTCTGAGAAGGTCCAAAACACAGAGCTCCTGTGCATTGCTTCCACAGAATCAGAAGCTATTACCCTCTTGTCATATCAGTGAAGCTCCATCAGGCTTTGATATTGAGGGATTTTAAGGGGTTTCATTGCATAGGCTCGTTGATTGAATCACTGACCACATAACATAACTCAGTCTCCAGCCTCCTTCCCTTCCTCTGGGGTCACTCCCCTCAAAGCCCCAAACCTCTCATCTCATGGTTGGCCTTCCTGTGACCAGCCTTTATCTTGAGCCATCTCATTTCTTAGCATAAACTCAGGTGTGACCCTAGAGGGTTTTAAATAACAGACACTTCAGTTACTGGGGAAATTCCAAGGATTAATCTTCCACTTGGGAACCAGGGATAAAGACCAATCAAACCCTTTATTACACAACATCTTGTTAGAAATGTGACTGTAGAACAAAATTGTTGGGTATGGATGCAGCTTTTGGAAACAGCACTGTAACTTTGTTGTTGCTGTTTAGTCACTAAATTGTGTCTGACTCTTGGACTCTAGCCCTCTAGGCTCCTCTGTCCATGGGATTTCCCAGGCAAGAACACTGGAGTGGTTGCCATTTCCTTCTCCAGGAGATCTTCCCGACTCAGGGATCAAATCCACATCTCCTGCACTGGCAGGTGAATTCTTTACCGCCAAGCCACCAGGGAAACCCAGTACTGGAACTGAGCTCTTGGCTAAACAGAATCAGACCAACTTTGTACCCAGCATAACATTCTGTCTCTAACAGTAAGACTAAACATACTTGGCAAGACAGTGGTTGACTTGCAACCTGGTTGACTTGAAGTTGACTCTCTAAGTCAATCAACTTCAGTTCAGTTGCTCAGTCATGTCTGACTCTGTGACCCCCAAACTGCAGTATGCCAGGCTTCCCTGTCCATAATCAACTCCCAGAACTTGCTCAAACTCCTGTCCATCAAGTCAGTGATACCATCCAACAATCTCATCCTCTGTCATCCCCTTCTCCTCCTGCCTTCGATCTTTCCCAGCATTAAGGTATTTTCCAATAAGTCAGTTCTTCACGTCAAGTGGCTAAAGTATTGCAGTTTCAGCCTCAAACTCCCTTTAATATTCAGCTAGGACTCTGGGGGCCATTCATTGAATGAAACTCCATTTTAGCCATGTATTTTTAGAGCTACTTCTCCTAGTTATTGGTCTGAAGTTTGCTAGGAGTTACCTTTGCCAAGGAGATCAAATCAGTCCATCCTAAAGGAAATCAATCTTGAATATTCATTGGAAAGACTGATGCTAAAGCTGAAGCTCCAATAATTTGGCCACCTGATGAGAACAACCAACTCAGTGGAAAAGACCCTGATGCTGGGAGAGATTGAAGGCAGGAGGAGAAGGGAACAACAGAGGATGAGATGGTTGGCTGGCATCATCGACTCCATGAACATGAGTTTGAGCAAGCTCCAGGAGATTGTGAAGGACAGGGAAACCTCCTGCACGCTAGAGTCCAAGAGGTTGCAAAGAGTTGGATGGGACTGAGCAACTGAACAACAACAACAACCTTTGCCAAAATAATCTCAAGGTTTGGTGAATAATCATGTGGTTTGGTGAATACTTGCAAGACTTGATATAAAAGAAGATTTCAGCAAGCCCACAGTTATTAAAGACACTGAGAAACACTGCTGGGGGAAGGATTAATTATGAGTTTGGGATTAACATACACACTACTGTATATAAGATAGAAAACCAACAAGGACCTACTGTACAGCACAGGGAACTCTACTCAATAATCTGTAATAACCTATATGGGAAAAGAATATGAAAAGAATGAATGTATGTGTATGCATAACTGAATCACTTTGCTGTATTCCTGAAACTAACACATTTTAAATCAAGTGCTAATATAAAGTTTTTTTTTTTAAAAAAGAGTGTGTTGGGGGGAGCTCAGCTCAGTGCTCTGTGATGACCTAGAGGGATGGGGTTGGCGGGTGGGAGGAGGCTCAAGAGGGAGGGGGATATATGTATTTGGATAGCTGATTCATGCATGGGCTTCTTAGGTGGTGCTATTGGTAAAGAATCCACCTGCCAATGCAGGAGATGCAGGAGACGTGGGTTCAATCCCTGTGTCAGGGAGATCTCCTGGAGTGGGAAGTGGCAAACCACTCCAGTATTCTGCCTGGAAAATTCCATGGACAGAGGGGTCTAGTGGGCTACAGTCCATGGGGTCACAAAGAGTCAGACATGACTGAGCAAACACACACACAAAGCTAATTCATGTTGCTATACAACAGAAACTAATACAACATCATACAGTAAATATGCTCCAATAAAAAAGAGGGGAAATAGTGTGCTGGAAACACTTGCATTGCCTCTTCTTTAAATATCTACATCTTCCTCTGAAAGCCATCCCCACTCCACCATCTCCTTTGCTATTTATTGTTCATGCTCTTTGACCTTTTCCCAGATCTTTGATGATTTTCTCAAAGAGTTAACCAGAACTGCTACAAAAAGCAGACCTCAGAAAAAGCCACAACTTTCCTGGGAATTTAGGAGCAGGTGAAAATCACCCACAAAGTACAGATGAACCCAATGAGCATATTCAACAGTCAGAATTAATTTAAAGTGAAGCCTCTCTGCTCCTCAGAACAGCCTTTCTGTTCCTGGAGAGTTGCATGTACTCACCCTTAAGTATTTGAATTCTCTGTTCAAATACCATCTCATCAACCCTCCCATTTGAACATCCTACATACACAGCAGCTGTGTTGTCCTCTGCCACCCTTGCTCCACCTTGTTCTGCTTCAAAGTGCACATCGCCATTCAGTATCTATCTTTTCTGTATTCCCAGCCCCTTATGAAATTGTGAGGTCACATGAGCTTGGCTCTGCTTGTTTTATTTATACCTGTGTCTCCCACAGCTAATGTAGACATCTGCTTGTCAAGGAAAATAAAGAAAAAGAAAACTCAGTCCGTTGTTCCTTTTCCCATGTAGGGAAAATCCAGTTCCTTGCTATGGATTTCTTCCCTTTGAGTCTTTCTTGACTCTCAAGTAGAACACTTCTGCTATTCCACGTGTGGAGGTGTCTCCCCAGCACTTCAGAGTACAAGCCCAGGTTGTCACCTGAGCTTCTGACCAATCAGCTACAGATTGTAAGTTCTGAAGACCCCTGCTTGGGTTTGGGAGTGACTCAGAACCAGAAATACTTACTTATGTTTACCAGTTAACCCAAAGATATTATAAAGAATACAGATGAACAGCCAGATGAAGAGATACACAGGGCAAGGTCTGTGAGAGTCGTAAGGGTCGTGAGGGTCCTCAGAGTTGGGGTCCCTTGAGGTAAATGCATTCCAGATGGGAAGCCCTCCAAACCTGGTCTTTTGGTGTTATTATGGAGGATTCATTCCATAGGCATGACTGATTGACTTGTTGGCTATTGGTGATTGATTTGAGCTCCAGCTCCTCTTCCCTCCTTGGAGGTTGGGATTGGGATAAAAGTTCCAATCCTCTGATCATGTGCTTGGCTGTACTGGTAACTAACCTTCATTTTAGGTTTGGTGCAAAAGTCACCTTAGAAACATGACAAAAACATCTTTCTATTTGTCTATCCATCCACCCATCCATCCTCCTTGTCTCCCTTCTTCCCTCCCTTTCTCCTTTCTTTCCTTCTTTCATCTATCTGTCTGCCTGCCTATATATTATCTATCCATCTTATGATTTTCAACACTTAAACAATTCTAAGAATTTTAGGATCCTTGTAGCAGAAACAGGGACAAAGACCAAATATTTCTTACAAACCACAATACTGCAGTGCTGCTCAGAAAACATTTGTCTATTGACATTGGACAAATATGCTCTGAGTGTTTCTTCAGGTCAGGCCATGCACAGTGGTGGGAAGATGACTTTCTGTGATGTCCTGGAGGAAGTTTGCAAGTCAGGTCTGGCTTAAGAAACCTGGTGTGTGAGCTCCCTTCCATTCTTGTGCTGAGACTCCATGCTAGGAGTCTTGACCTTAATTTTAATACCACTGAAGTCCAGATGATGTGGGCTAGGGTCCTAAAACACAAGTCTGATTACTTTATGAGACTCTTTGAAAGGCATACCCAGATGGAGGAAAATCAATCTGATTTTCAAGGAGAAAAGCTTAGAAAAGATTCCATATCTGGGGATGAAAAACTCACCAAATTAAGACTCCCTAGATACTGATGCTAAGACCTGTTTTACTTCCCATCTTTTTAAGTGGCCTGGAGGAGAAAGTCACCATTTACATTTCCAAAGGTATAAGTGATCTTGAGCTGTACCAGGTGGTGGGATGCGGAGTCAGGGAAAGTGGCAGTGGGGAGATCCCACTGCACAGGTGCGTCTGTGTTCGAGCCCAGCATAGCCATTGGCTACCTGCTGTTTAGAGAAGTGATATGGTGTTAAGGGGAGAGCCCAGACCTGACAGCCAGAATCTGAACCTGGATTCACACTCAAGCCCCATTATCACGAGGTGTGTAGTTAGTTGTGGGCAAGTTCCTTCAGCAACTTGTGCCTCAGGTGCTCCATATGGAAATAGGAACTGTGCTTACCTGGTAAAGTTCTCTATCATCTTCATCTATCTATAGCTACCCATTATGTGAAAGTGAAAGTGTTAGTCGCTCAGTCGTATCTGACTCTTCATGACCCCATGGACTGCAGCCCACCAGGCTCCTCTGTCCTTGGGATTTCCCAGGCAAGAATACGGGAGTGGGTAACCATTCCCTTCTCCATGGGGTCTTCCCAACACGACCCAGGGATTGAACTGGGTCTCCTGTATTATAAGTGAAATCTTTACTGTCTGAGCCACCAGGCAAGCCCAACTACGTAACATAAGTATTTATAATTTCATAAGTTAATTCATGAAAAGTACTCAGCACTAGGGTGAGTTGTGGATTGGAATAATTCTTGCTAGGGAGACAGAGGAGGCTCTAGCTCCTCCCTCAATCCTACATCTTTATCTGAAAGATCTGTCAGGGGAGATACACACAAAGAAAAGAGACAAAATGCCCAAAAGAGATGGCATTTGGGATCCAGGTCCTCACCAGTTGCAGTGATTAAGATGAATCCCAAGGAAAAATTATTTTAAGCAAAGTTTTTCTAATGGGTCTGAGCTATGTTGTTCCAAGGACCCTTGGATGTGTCGCACTGTCACCTCCCCAGGGACAGTTCTCACTCCTAAGAAGACTTTATTCTTAACCTTTATTTACCCCAAACAACACTCTATGCTCTTGAACTCACTTTAATTCAATTACACATACCTGATCAGCTCTGCACAGGCACTGAATGCATAGTTCAAGGAGCAAAACCAACATGCACAGCCTGACTGTGAAGCTGTTAGTTAGAGCCAGGGGCATCCAGAGGCGGGGGAGTCACCCTGCCTGGGGACTGCTGGAAAGATCACCCCAGGGTGACTCCACCAGTTTTATTGATGGTGACATCTCCTTAAGGGGCCATAACTAATGGCTCAGAACCTGTCATTTTAAAAGGGTGGTTGATTTATTTCCCTCAAAACTGTTGCTTTGTGCTAAAGTCCCACACCCCCTTCCTACTCCATGGTATCACCTTGTGAACCCACAAGGACTTGGGGTCCATGGACTTGGGATTTTCACCTGAGACAAAGCTTCATGTCAGATTCAAATGTGAAGAAATAGCTAAGCAGTGACTCTTTTGGGAAATTTGTGACCATTTCAAATAGGTTGAGTCTCAATACTCATTCCTGGGATAGCCGCTCCTTGTCATTTTTCTTTTGCATTATATATAGTTCTACATGTGTGATGAAAAGTTGCCTCAAGGACATTCTAATTCTTTTGTAACTGTTTTGTTATAAAACTGAAACATCTGAAGGTTATTCACCGACTTCCTCAAAAACATGTGGCTTGAATGGTCTAAGAAGCAAAGGACAGCCAAACACCCAAATCTTGGTTTCTTGCCCTGTTCTCCGCTGAAGGAGCTGGGGCTCTGGGGGACGAGGCTGATTCCAAGTCTGGGACCCAGGGAGAACAGAGGTCCTTATGACTTTACCGTGCCAGAGAGCGAGGAAGTGAAGGTGTGTTGAAAGGACACGGGAGTTAGCTCACGGGGGTTCCTTCTGGCCAAATGTAGGGCAATTTGAGCAACAGAAAGAGTAATGATGGTGACAGATTATAAGACACTGAGATTTTTAAAAAAATCTATGACTCTGTGGTGATCCTCAAAAAATGTTGGGAAAAGAGGTGATGGGGAAAACTTTTTTTTTTAAACAGAAAGAGAGATACTTGGTGTGGGAGAAGTGCTAGGATTAGAATGTCCTCAGTCACTCGCTCAGTCGTGTCCGACCCTGTGGACAGTAGCTCGCCAGGCTCCTCTTGTAAGTACAACCTTCGCCCCAAAACCCAGTTATGCCTCCCACCCTAAGCCTTTACACAAGACAAGACACACTAGTTTAGTCCTAAACAGAGCCAAGGACTTTTAGTCACTCCTCAAGGGTCACAGATAATATTCTGAACCATACCCTGTGAGCTGTTTCTCAAATACTGAAGCCCCCTCACCAGGGGGAAGAAGGTGACCACGTGATGAGAGGATGATTGCATGATGACCAGACAAAAGCTGTGACATAAGCCGCTCCATTTCCAAGAACTGTCCCCAAGATGTGGGAACAAACACTGAAACTGGAGATTAACTCTGTTCAAAACAGCCAAGACGATGCTGAATGGACCTCCTCGTCCCTGATATCGAGAGGACTGTCAGAGCTGACTGTGCCATCCTGCCCCCTCCCTCCATCCACACAACCCTGAAGCTCCCCTTTAAAAACGTCTGTCTTCTGTGCAGCAACTGGGAGTTGGTTCTTAGACACAAGTCCACCTTCTTCCCCGGTTGCCTGTATCCAAAATAAAGCCACCTTTCCTTTCCTATCAACGCTTGTCTCTTGAGAATTACTATCCAGTGGCGAGCTGTCAGACTTGGTTTTGGTAACACTCTGTCCATGAAATTTTGCAGGCAAGAATACTGGAGTAGGTTGCCTTTTTCTACTCTAGGGGATCTTCCCGACCCAGAGATCGAACCTGCGACTCTGCTGTCTCCTGCACTGGCAAGCAGATTCTTTACCACTGTGCCACCATGGGCGTTGCAAAGAGTCAGACATGACTGAGCACAGCAGGGCAGCGCAGGATCACAGCATTGCTGCTTTCCTGTCACTATTGACAACACTGATGACGGCAAGGACCCACCGCTGATGCTAAAGCCCTGAATGGCCGCTGCTGGTGAACAGGATATTGGTGCTCTCACAAAGCATCCTCACAGGTTGACTGTAACCTTTATGATGGAGAGATCTGGGAGCACCATTTTATTAATAACCACTAATGAGACAAACCAATCTTCTGTCACTGAGATGTACTCTGCGTCTGGACCCAAAGTGCTTAACCTGAGTTAAACTGAAGGGGAAGCAGTCAGGAAAACCCCAGTTGTGAGACATTATACAAACCAGCTGCCTTGAATGCTTCAAAAATGTCAAGCACAAAAAAATAAATATCACAATGAGATATGACCTCACACGCCTTAGGATGGCTATTTTTTTAAAAATAGAGAATAACAAGTGTTGGCAAGGACATATAGAGAAGTGGAAATCTTGTACACAGCTGGTGGGTGTGCAAAATGGGGCCGCTGCTGTGGAAGATAGTGTGGTGGTTCCTCAAAAAATTAAATGTGCAATTATCACAGGACTCAGCAACTCCACTCCTGAGCATAGACCCAACAGAATCATATGCAGGGACTTGAATAGACATTTGTACATCCATGTTCATAGTATTATTCACAGTTGCCAAAATGTGGAAGAAATTCAAATATTCATTGACAGATGGGTAGATGAACAAACACAGTGTGTACATTCAATGAAATATTATTCAATCTTGAAAAGGAAGGAAATTCTAATGTAAGCTACAACACTGGTGAAACTTGATTATAGTAAGTGGGAAAAAAAAGATAAACATTGCCTGATCCTGCTTATATGAAATACCTACAGGTGTCAGATCACAGAGACAGAAAGTAGAGGGTGCCAGGGGCTGGGGGAGGTTGATGGGGAGTTAGCCTTTAATGGACACAGAGTTTCAGTTTGGGAAAATAAAAAGAGTTCTATAGATGGGGGGTAATGGTGGTTGCATAGTGGTGTGATTATATTTACCACCAATGTTAAATTTTATATTATGTATATGCTACTGCAATAAAATAAATAGATAATAAAGCAAGGGAGCTGCTCTAGAATAAATGAGAAAAAAGGAACATGTCAACTAAAGGCAACAAATGATATCTGATCAGATCCTGGATTTAGTACATAAGCTATAAAGAACATTAGGGAACCATCAAGAAAAAATTAAATTAGACCTATGTGTAATATTTTTGGGTTTCCCTGGTGGTGCTAGTGGTAAAGAACCTGCCTGCCATTGCAGGAGACATAGAGATACGGGTTTGATCCCTGGGTCAGAAAGACCCCCTGGAGGAGGGCACACAACCTACTCCAGTATTCTTGCCTGGACAATCACAAGGACAGAGGAGCCTGATGGGCTACTGTCCACAGGGTTGCAAAGAGTCTGATGCAACAACTGAAGCAACTGAGCATACATGTGTAATATGTTTATACTCCTGCCAGAAATGAAAATAACAAATTAAAACAGTACAGTTCTCAAGTGGACTCAGCTTTTCTGGGCAGAAGCAGATCCACTGCCTTCTGAGCAGGTGACATTTGCATATGTGTTAATGACTTGACCGTTTATTTTAGGTTCTATCAGCCTGTGGTTACAGAGGTGAGAACTGCCTCTGTGTCTCTCCCCATCTCCTTGGGAATGGAAGCCAGGGGCAGACTTATAGGGATGTGAAGTTCTCCTCTGCCTCAGGGGTCTCTCTGCTTCTCCCTCTGGGTGTTTCAGAGCTAAAGGCGATGCTGCTGTGACCAACCACCCCCTCCCAGCCTACAGTGGGCCCTCTGGTCCTTCTGAAGTGGCGGGGTGGCGAGAGGGTGGGGAAGCGGTGGAGGGCTTCCTTTCAGACCCACGGTGGAGCCCAGGGTCTCTAACCAGGACCAGTGCTCTCATTTGCAGGGTCTAATACAAAAAGGCAGGCTCCTTGTGCAAAAATCATGAAGACTGTCAAGATGGTGACAGCGGAGCATGAAAACAAGCTTGGGTCCAGCCCTTCCAAGCACATGGCCCCACTGACCATCCGGGCTCCACATTCACACCACTGGCCAAGCTGCTGAGGAATTCCTCCACCCCTATCCCTGACCTGGGGCCCTTGTCATTGTCCTACTTCTCTGAGAGATGCCTGACAAATAGATGGACAAGGAGGAGGAGAAGGACCAGCTCCAGGGTCCCTCCACCCTCCTGACTTTCAGGATTTGAACTGAGATAAAGACACTAAGTGGCAAGAGATGAAAGCTGCTCATTCCCTAGCCACTCATCTGCCAGAGGTGGGGACTCTCAGGAAGGAAGTATCAGCTAACCTCTTCCCCCAAATGAGGTATTAGCCATGGTACCTCCACTAGGGGAATAGGGGGCACCTTGAGGGCGACTCTCCCTGAGTGTCTTGTCCTGTAACAGCTTCAAACATGGGAAGACAAGTCCACAATGAGAGAGAACGCCTGGTAAGAGGGGTGGAGCCACGGAGAGGGAGCGCAGGTGAATTGCTGAAAATTTCCTGGCTCTTATGTTTTGCATGTTATGAATATTCAGATCCCTCTCCCTGTGCTCCAGCAAAGGAAGCACTGGGCCTGCTAGCAAGTGCTCAGGGCTCCCATGGGTGACGGATGTGCTGAACTTCCCAGGCGAGATACGTGCTGCCTGACTACAGAGACATCACCCTCCAAGACAGGTGAGGCAATGTTTCAGCAAAGGAACTTTTTCTTAAGTGACTCAGAAAAGTCTGCACATCAGCGGCTCATGCATGCTAACTCACTTCAGTCGTGTCCAATTCTTTGTGACGCCATGGACTGTAACCCACCAGGCTCCTCTGTCCATGGGATTCTCCAGGCAAGAATACTGTAGAGGGTTGTTATGCCCTCCTTAGTCCCAACTTAGGGACTGAAGCCCTGTCTCTTCCATCTCATCTGCATTAACAGACAGGTTCTTTACCACTAATGCCACCTGGGAAGCCCAGGGGCTCAGGTAAGGACTAAGTAAACATGGACTCCCTCCTCCCACATACACACAGGGTGAAATGTTTCTTTCTTAGCAAATTTGCTCAGTGTCCTAAGTCAAGCAGATGAGACAGGACAAAGTGATCCAGATCTGGAAGTAAAGATGGGCTGCTTGTGAAAATCTGAGCTTTTGGTACCAAAACAAGTTAACATGGGGCTTCCCTGGTGGTTCAGACAGTAAAGAATCAGCCTGAAATGAGGGAGACCTGATCTTTCCTGGGTTGGGAAGATCCCCTGGAGGAGAGCATGGCAACCCACCCCAGTATTCTTGCCTGGAGAATCCCACAGACAGAGGAGCCTGGCAGGCTGCAGTCTATGGGCTCATAGTCCATGGGACTGGACACGACTGAGCGACTAAGCATAAACGTTAACACACTCAAGGCAGTGTGTCCCCACATAGGATGGAGGGAGGTCCTCAGTGCTTTCCTGCCTAAAGCCAGGGAATATGCAGATCTTTTCATTTCTATATTTTTTATTGCGCAAGAACATTTAACCTGTACAGTTCAGTTCAGTCACTCAGTCGTGTCTGACTCTTTGCAATCCCATGAATCACAGCACGCCAGGCCTCCCTGTCCATCACCAACTCCCGGAGTCCATCCAAACCCATGTCCATTGAGTCAGTGATGCCATCCAGCCATCTCATTTTCTGTTGTCCCCTTCTCCTCCTGCCTTCATCTTTCTCAGCATCAGGGTCTTTTCCAATGAGTCAGCTCTTTGCATCAGGTGGCCAAAATATTGGAGTTTCAGCTTCAACATCAGTCCTTCCAATGAACACCCAGGACTGATCTCCTTTAGGATGGACTGGTTGGATCTCCTTGCAGTCCAAGGGATTTTCAAGAGTCTCCTCCACACCACAGTTCAAAAGTATCAATTCTTTGGTGCTCAAGTTTCTTTATAGTCCAACTCTCACATCCATACATGACCACTGGAAAAACCATAGCCTTGACTATATGGACTTTTGTTGGCAAAGTAATGTCTCTGCTTTTTAATATTCTGTCCAGGTTGGTCATAACTTTCCTTCCAAAGAGTAAGCATCTTTTAATTTCATGGCTGCAATCACCATCTACAGTGATTTTGAAGTCCAGAAAAATAAAGTCAGCCATTGTTTCCACTGTTTCCCCATCTATCTGCCATGAAATGAGGGGACCAGATGCATGATATTAGTTTTCTGAATGTTGAGCTTTTTCATTCTCCTCTTTCACTTTCAGCAAGAGGCTCTTTAGTTCTTTGCTTTCAGCCATAAGGGTGGTGTCATCAGCATATCTGAGATTATTGATATTTCTCTTGGCAATCTTGATTCCAGCTTGTGCTTCCTCCAGCCCAGAGTTTCTCATAATGTACTCTGCATATAAGTTAAATGGGCAGGGTGACAATATACAGCCTTGACATACTCCTTTTCCTATTTGGAACCAGTCTGTTGTTCCATGTCAAGCTCTAACTGTTGCTTCCTGACCTGCATACAGGTTTCTCAAGAGGCAGGCCAGGTGGTCTGATATTCCCATCTCTTTCAGAATTTTCTATAGTTTATTGTGATCCACACAGTCAAAGGCTTTGACATAGTCAATAAAACAGAAGATGATGTTTTTCTGGTACTCTCTTGCTTTTTCAATGATTCATCGGATGTCGGCAATTTGATCTCTGGTTCCTCTGCCTTTTCTAACATCTGGAAGTTCATGGCTCACATATTGGTGAAGCCTGGCTTGGAGAATTTTAAGCATTACTTTACTAGCATGTGAGATGAGTGCAATTGTGTGGTAGTTTGAGCATTGTTTGGCATTGCCTTTCTTTGGGACTAGAATGAAAACTGACCTTTTCCAGTCCTGTGGCTACTGCTGAGTTTTCCATATTTGCTGGCATATTGAGTGCAGCACTTTCACAGTGTCATCTTTCAGGATTTGAAATAGCTCAACTGGAATTCTGTCACCTCCACTAGCTTTGTTCGTAGTGATGCTTCCTAAGGCCCACTTGACTTCTCATTCCAGGATGTCTGGCTCTAGGTAAGTGATCACACCATCATGATTATCTGGGTCGTGAAGATCTTTTTTGTATAATTCTTCTATGTATTCTTGCCACCTCTTCTTAATATCTTCTGCTTCTCTTAGGTCCCTACCATTTCTGTTACCTGCCCTTTAACAGATAAAGTGCACAATATGGTATTACCTGCAGGCACCAGGCCACACAGAGTTCTCAAGAACTTCTTTGTCTTGTGTAACTGAAGCTTAAATGTCATGCTTGAAGCTTAAATGACATGAAGGTTAAATGTCATGCTTCAAATCTTCCATGCTAGGCTTCAGCATTATTCAAGCCAAGAGCTTCCAGATATCCAAGCTGGATTTAGAAAAAAGAAGAGAAATCAGAGATGAAATTTCCAACATTTGATGGATCATACAGAAAGCTAGGGAATTCCAAAAAATATCTAGCCCTGTTTCACCGACTATGGCAAAACCTTTGATTGGTGTTCCATAATAAACTATGGGAAGCTCTTAAAGAGATAAGAATACCAGACCATCTCACCTCTGTCCTGAGAAACCTGTATGTGGGTCAAGAGCCAACAGTTAGAACACTGTATGGAACAACTGATTGATTAAAGATTGAGAAATGAGTATGACAGGGCTGTCTGCTGTGACCCTGTTTGTTTAATCTATGTGCTGAGCACATCATGAGAAATGGCAGGCTGGATGAGTTACAAGCTGGAATCAAGATAGGCAGAAGAAACATTAACAGCCCCAGATATGTGGATGATACCACTTTAATGGGAGAAAGTGAAGAGGAACTAAAGAGTCTCTTGATGAAGGTAAAGGAGGAGAGTGAAAGAGATGGCTTAAAACTAAATACTAAAAAAAACTAAGATTATGGCATCTGGCTCCATTACTGCATGGCAAATAGAAGGGAAAAAGTGAAAGTAGTGACAAATTTCCTCCTCTTGTGCTGTAAAATCACCGTGAATGGTGACTATAGCCATGAAATCAGAAGGTGTGTGCTTCTTTGCAGGAAAACTATGACAAACCTAGATAGTGTGTTTAAAAGCAGAGGCATTACTCTGCCGATAAAGGTCCATATAGTCTGTGGTCTTCCCAGTGGTCACATATGTTGTGAGAACTGTGCCATAAAGAAGGCGGAGTGCTGAAGAATTGATGCCTTTGAACTATGGTGATGGAGAAGACTCCTGAGAGTCCCTTGGACAGCAAGAAGATCAAAACAGTCAATCTTAAAGGAAATCAACCCTGACTGCTCTTTGGAAGGACTGATGCTGAAGCTGTAACTCCAGTATTTTGGTCATTTGATGCAAATAGCTTACTCATTGAAAAAGCCTCTGATGCTGGGAAAGATTGAGGGCAAAAGGAGAAGAAGGCATCAGAGGATGAGATGGCTGGATGGCATCACTGATGCAATGGACATAAACTTGGGCAAGCTTTGGGAGAATGATGCGGGACAGAGAGGTCTGGTGTGCTGCAGTCCATGGTGTTGCAAAGAGTAGGGTGACTGGGCAACTGAACAACAACAATAATGGAAGCTTTGGTGTTCCCTGGTGGCTCAGTGGTAAAGAATCTGCCTACCAATGCAGGAGATGGAGGTTCAATCCCTGTGTTGGGAAGATCCGCTAGAGAAGGAAATGGCAATCCACTCCCGTATTCTTGCCTGAGAGATCCCATGGATAGAAGAGTCTGGTGGGCTACAGTCCACTGGGTCACAAACGAGTTGGATGCAACTGAGTGACTAAACAACAACTGAAGCTTTACATCCCTGAACCGAGGTGTCTCATTCCCCTCCCCCTAGCCCCTAAAAGCCCACCTTTCCATTCTTACTTCAGTGAATTCGTTTCATTTTTTAAGCCCTTATTGAATTTATTACAATATTGTTTATGTTTTGTTTGTTTGTTTTTTTTTTTTTGGCTACAAGGCATGTGAGTTCTTAGCTCCCCAGCCAGAGATAGAATCTGCACAGCCTGCATTGGAAGGTGAAGTCTTAACCAGTGGACCAGCAGGGAAATCCTGAATTTGACTATTTTAGATATCTCCAATCACAATAGCCAAGACATGGAAAACAGCCTGAATGTCCACCCTCAGACACATGGATTAAAAAAGAGCTCTATCTATGCAATGGAATATCACTGAGCCTGAAATAAAGAAGGAAATCCTGATATATGCACAACATAGATGAGCCTTGAGGGCATTATGCTGTAAAATGCATCTATCACAGAAGGACAAATGTTGCATGATTCCATGCCTCTGGAGGAATCTGCAACCTGTCATCTCTGATTGTGAAATAATAGAAAAATTGCATGCATGGAGGGTGGCTCCCCTAGTAGCTCAGATGGTAAAACAACCACCTGCAATGCTGAAGACCCAGGTGTGTGCGCGCGTATTGGTCTCTATCACCAGTTTCTGACACATGCCTACATGCTAAGTTGCTTCAGTTGTGGCCCACTCTTTTCCACCCTGTGAATCATAGCCCTCCAGGCTCCTCTGTCCATGGGATTCTCTAGACAAGAATACTGGAGTGGGTGGCCATGACCTCCTCCACGGGATCTTCCCAACCCAGGGGTCGAACATGCATCTCTAATGTCTCCTGCATTGGCAAGCAGATTCTTTACCACTACTGCCAAGGGGCTGGTCAGGAGAAACACCAAGCCATAGTTAGAGACTCGACACTTTCAGCCCTGCCTCCCATCCTCCAGAGAGAGGGGAGAGGCAACAGAGTGAGTTACTGATAAATCATGCCTGTGTGATAAAGTCTCCATAAAAATCCCTGAAGTGTGGAGTTTGCGGGGATTCTGGTTACTGAATGTGCTCACCCTAGAGGGTGCCCTCTCCCCCACTACAGGAGGACAGAAGCTGCTGTGCTCAGGACCCTCCCAGACTTAGAAACAAGACAAGTAGTACTGAAGGAAAGGATAACAGTGAATAGAATTCTGTTTGAATTCATCTCTTGAACCAGGAAGAGGAACCCTGACAACTTTTGGTGAATACTTTTTCAAAAGCAAAGGTGGAGTCTGGCAGCTCAACCATCCCTTGGATATAATTCCAATGGCTGGAACTGGAGGCAGATAAGAAACCAGAAAGTTTGCCCGGTCCTCTGCTATTCGGGGAATTAGCTGATCAGAACATGGAAAGGAAGAGAAAGATAAAGAAAAACTCTCAACACTCTAACCAGTAGTGAATTCTAAGATCTTTTATTTGTTTCCATGTAAATATCAATATTATTATTGCTATAGTTTATAGGGTCACAAAGAGTGGGCCACAACTGAAGCAACTTAGCATGTATGTTTGTGCCAGAAAGTGGCGGCAGAGACCAACGCGCGCACACACCTGGGTCTCCTGCATTGCAGGTGGCTGCTTTACCATCTGAGCTACTAGGGAAGCCACCCCCCACGCATGCAATTTTTCTATTATTTCACCTCAGAAGTACAGGTGACAACCTAGGACCTGGGGCCAGCATCTGATGTGGGCACAGCCTCCTGGGACTGAGCCTTTTGCATGTGGGGTCTGAGGTGGACCCCAAGTAGAGTCAGAACTACTTTGACGGGACTTCCCTGATGGTCCAGTGGCTAAGATTCTGCGCTCCCAATGCAGGGGGCCTGGATTCCATCCCTGGTTGGAGAACCAGGTGACACAAGCTGCAAGTAAGACCTTGTGAGGCCAAATAAATAAACATTGAAACGAAGACAAAGAACTGCTTCAGAGCGCAGCGCACCTAGATGATGTTGCAGAATTGCTCAGTGTGGACAACCATGCATCAGGTGTCAGGAGCGCCCCTTGAACCAGGAGCAGACTCAGAACTCAGAGTTTCCCCATACACTGCTCATAGCCATGTTGGTCCCGCATGGATGCTTGGAAGGCTGGTTTGGTTATCTCCCTACTGGTGCCAGAAGAGACATTTTAGCTTACAGAGAATGAAGGGGTCTCAGGGGGTCAGACTGTCAGGACACTGAGTGATGGACCATCCACTAAATCTCCAGGAGAATCTCTGATGTCTCACAAACTCTGTTTAGCCATTGTTCCAGTAGCGATGTTCTTGGAGGCGTCCGTGAGTCTTTACCCCACCGGCCCCTGCTCAGCCTTGAGTCCAAGTCGGCGGGGCCATCCTGCTCCGGGTGAGGGAACAGCAGCCTTGCTGCGGGCAATGGGTTGCAAGGACTCTGGAGCTGGAGCACCGGAGAGGCTGTTTTGAATCCTGCTTCAGCTTTGCAAGGCTGAGAACACCACCTTCCTGGGGGAGGGTGCAGGGCTCCAGGCAGCAGCATCGTCCTGGCAGGAGGCGGCAGAGATACTCACACCCTAGTATGGATGGAGCAGCCCACGAGGTGACACCAGGGCACTGTGCTGTTTCCAATGATGCAGCTGAAATGAAAGTCACCATAAACCGTGATGTCAGAACATTTTCCCCCAGGCCAAAAAAGAAAAAAATGAGGGAGAAAACCATTGTTCAGCAAACTTTCTGCTTCCTGCTCTTCAAGGTGATGCTGACACAACCAGCAAGGGGTGGCGAATTGATTCGAGGAGAATTATCAATGGGGATGCGGAGACTGGACTCGTGATGATAAGAGGACACTTTTGTTTAGGAAACACATGTCGCTTTACAGCATCACCTCATCAGAGCCCCTTCTCCCCTCCACATACCCCCACCATCCGACCCAAGGCAGGAAATGAGAACGTGAATGAGTCCTCACCTAGTTCCCAAGGAGCAGCCTGGTTCTTCCAGGGCACAGCTGGACCACAGAGACCCTTGGGAGTGAAGCCCATGAGAGCCCCTGCAGGGAGCCTCACCCAGATCAAAAGTCAAGGCAGGCTGGTGGCGAGTGGAAGGGAGGTTGGTGGGACTGAGGGTGTGGAGGTGAGACCAGCAGGACTCTGTTTAAGGTGGAGTCACCTGCAGGACAGACACAGACCCTCTCGTTTGTTTTCATAGGGCCTGCCCCCAAGAGTGGTTTTCACGTTGTCAGATGGTTGAAAAAATATCAAAAGAAAAATCCCCTTTATGACACATGATAATTATCTGAAATCCTCATTTCAGAGACCATGAATGTTGTTTCACTGGAACTGAATGACTGCCATGCCCTCGGGGGTCTGGGTGGCCTTTGCCTTCAAGGGCCATGCTGGGGGGTGGTGGCGCAGAGACAGTTGCTTGTTCTCCACCTTTCACAGACAGGGTTGCCACCTCTGGTTTAAGGCAAATACTAGGGCTGGATGGAGGGTTGGCGAAGGGCAGGCAGAGGACTTGTGTAGAGCCTGGTGGATGTCTCAGATGCTGGCCCAGGAGTCACCTGGGAGTGGCACCCCTACAGTTTGTGCTCTGGGTGGGGCTGGCAAAGAATGAGGTGTTTGGAGTAAACAGATGTCTGATGGGAGCTGAGAGATGAGTGATGGGAACCCGTGTAGAAGGATCTGCCCTCCTCCTGTGAGCCCAGCTCACAGCCCAGGTCAGACAGCATCCATGACAGCTGCTGACAGACATCAGACATGGGCAGCTCAGCCTCCCAGCACCTGGTGCCTGCCCACCTCACCAGGGCTGAATGAATAGGTGAGAGAGGGAGGGAGGAGTGAGCTGAGTACGTGGCCCATTTATCCTGAGACCCCCATGGATTCCCGCCTCCAGAGACAGCCTTGTTACCTCCCCTGGCAGGTCCTGTGATCTTAGGTGAAGGTCAGCATGCCTGGTTGAAAGGAAACTCCCTCTTGTCTGCTCCAACCCAGCACTGGGTCGACACTGCACCCCCCCAACACAGATCATGTTTTCCAGCTCTCACCCTCTCTCCCCAAACCCTAGATGTTCCACTAGCGACTGGCCTGGTTTAGTTACATCAAATAAATTAGATTTGAGGGCTGGAGAGGTGGGGCTGTCACATGGGACAGTGTCTTGCGGTGGAATTCCCATTCCTGTGATTCCTTGCTTTGCTTCTGCCCTTTCTGATAGATTCCCAGGCGGAAAGCTCAGTCAAGGCTTATGTTGTTGCAGGTCTGTTGTAAAAGTCTCCATCTGCTCTGTGCCCACCCTCCCAATGCCGCCCCTTCCTGGAGGCCTGGCTGCCTCCAAGAAGAAAGAGCTGGAAGCTGAGGCCTGGAGGGAGGGAGACTGGAGGGTACATTGGCTCCTCCTGTCATTTCCAGACCTGCAGAAGGAGGGGTGTCCAGGAGGACTGTCGGAAATGGGGAGAAAGAAGACAGAGACTAGTCTCCCTACAATACCTCCCCAATACCCCAGCGACACTCACCTGCAGTTCGATCCATGTCTGCAAGTTCACCCTCAGTTCCATCAGGTGGATAGATGATGAGGAGATGGGGCTGGACGAGTGAGCCAACAGAGGCTGGGGAGTTTCCAGGGTCTTCAAGGTGGGAGAGAGCATAAGCATCCACTTAGACCAATCTTCCCTTTAAAAACGAGAAATGAGGCTTCAGCGGGCTTCATCATGCCAGATGGACCACTGAGGTCCATCTGACCTTGACTCCCAGATACGTGCTTTCCACACCATAGGGAATCTGCAGCCTTCCTCTCCGTTCCAGGTTGCTGACTGTATTAGTCAGGTTCTACAGAGGAACAGAACCAATGGCATGCGGATAGATAGACACGTTCAGTTCAGTTCAGTTCAGTCACTCAGTCGTATCCGACTCTTTGTGACCCCAAGGACTGCAGCACACCAGGCTTCCCTGTCCATCACCAACTCCCAGAGCTTACTCATACTCATGTCCATCAAGTTGGTGATGTCATCCAACCATCTCATCCTCTGTTGTCCCCTTCTCCTCTTGACTTCAATCTTTCTCAGCATCAAGGTCTTTTCTAGTGAGTCAGTTCTTCGCATCAGGTGGCCAAATTATTGGAGCTTCAGCTTTAGCATCAGTCCTTCCAATGAATATTCAGGACAATTTTCCTTTAGAATTGAGAGTCCAAGGGACTAGTGGACATTTGCTGGCAAAGTAATGTCTCTGCTTTTTAATATGCTGTCTAGGTTGGTCATAACTTTTCTTCTAAGAAGCAAGTGTCTTTTAATTTCATGGCTGCAGTCACCATCTGCAGTGATTTTGGAACCCAGAAAAATAAAGTCTTTCACTGTTTGCATTAAGTAATGGAACCAGATGCCATGAATGTTTGGTTTTAAGCCAACATTTTCAGTCTTCCCTTTCACTTTCATCAAGAAGCTTTTTAATTCTTCACTTTCTGCCATAAGGGTGGTGTCATCTGCATATCTGAGGTTACTGATATTTCTCCCAGCAATCTTGATTCCAGCTTGTGCTTCATCCAGCCCAGTGTTTCTCATGACGTGCTCTGCATATTAGTTAAATAAGCAGGGTGACAATATACAGACTTGATGTACTCCTTTCCTGATTTGGAACCAGGCTGTTGTTTCATGTCCAATTCTAATTGTTGTATCTTGACCTGCATATAGATTTCTCAGGAGGCAGGTCAGGTGGTCTAGTATTCTCATCCCTTGAAGAGTTTTTCACAGTTTATTGTGATCCACATAGTCAGAGGCTTTGGCATAGTCAATAAAACATAAGAAGATGTTTTTTCTAGAGCTCTCTTGATTTTTCGATGATCCAACAGATGCTGGCAGTTTGATCTCTGGTTCCTCTGCCTGTTCTAAATCCAGCTTGAACATTTGGAGGTTCATGGTTCACATAGTGTTGAAGCCTGGCTTGGAGAATTTTGAGCATTACTTTGCTAGCGTGTGAAATGAGTGCAATTGTGTGGTAGTTTAAGCATTGTTTGGCATTGCCTTTCTTTGAGATTGGAATGAAAACTGACCTTTTCCAGTCCTGTGGCCACTGCTGAGTTTTCCATATTTGCTGGCATATTGAGTGCAGCACTTTCACAGTGTCATGTTACAGGATTTGAAATAGCTCAACTGGAATTCCATCACCTCCACAAGCTTTGTTCATTGTGATGTTTCCTAAGGTCCACTTGACTTCTCATTCCAGGATGTCTGGCTGTGGGTGAGTGATCACTATCACTCACAATGATAATCACCATCATGATTATCTGGGTCATGAAGATCTTTTTTGTACAATTCTTCTGTGTATTCTTGCCACCTCTTCTTAATATCTTCTGCTTCTGTTAGGTCCATACCATTTCTATCCTTTATTGTGCCCATCTTTGCATGAAATGCTCCCTTTGTATCTCTAATTTTCTTAAAGAGATCTCTAGTTTTTCCCATTCTATTGTTTTCCTCTATTTCTTTTCATTGATCACCGAGGAAGACTTTCTTATCTCTCCTTGCTATTCTTTGGAACTCTGCATCCAAATGGGTCATGCTCAGTAAATCTTTAACCCAATTTTCTGTCAATGGGCAGGGCTGTGTTCCCTCATGGTTGTTTGACCTGAGATCAAACTATGGTGGAGGTAATGAAGATAATGGCAACCTCCTTCAGAAGGTCCTGTTTCTTGGAGGGCACAAACTAGATAGACATGAGGGGAAGTTTATTACGTGGAATTGACTCAAGTGATGGTGGAGCTGAGGAGTTCCACAGTTTGTTGACTGCAAGCAGGAGACCCCAGAAAGAAGTGGGTGTAGGCCTAGTCTGAGTCTCAGGGCTCAAGAACTGGGAGCACAGATGTCTGAGCGAAAGGAAGGGTAGACATTCCAGCTCAAGCAGGCAGAGTGAATCCACTTTCCTCCACATTCTGATTCTGTTCTGCCCCTGATCCGTTGGACAATGGACCTCCTGGTCCACCTCCTAACACCATCACATTGGGGATTAGGCTTGCCCATATATTTTTTTAATGAAGCTTCCCTGAGTGACTCAGTGGTAAAGAATTCTCCTGCAATGTAGGAGGCACAGGAGATACACAATCGACCCATGGGTCAGGAAGATCCCCTGGAGAAGATCCTCATGATCTAAGTACAGAGACTCCAGACCCTTCAGGATGGTCCTCACTCTCCACTTCCACCTTTGGTTTTGTTTGTTAATTGAAGTGATTTCTATTCAAGCCTAACTAAGAGGTAAGTAGGATTCTATGGAAATTCAATTTGCATATAAAGCCAGAAGGTGAAGCAGGTGGAGTTTCTATTACCCAGCTGGTAAATGAGCTCTGTCCCAGCAAAACGGCTTTCAGCAGGAAAGCCATTGCTCCCATGAGGAGGGAGGCCCGCTCTCGGCCCCAGGGGAACTTAGGAAGGACCTCCCGACACGGGTCACTGCAGCCTGATGTCAGGAGCTGGTCTCACGGGTGGGGGGAGGTGGTCCTTCCTGCAGAGGTGACAAAGCAGGACCCCTCCCTGCTTGCCCCTGGGGCTCTGTCCTGAAGCCTGTGGTCTCCTCTTCCTTCTCCTTGAGTTGAAGGGCACAAGTTTCCATCCTGGGTAGGAAATTGTCTTTGGGGATGGGTCTGAGGCCAGGAGTTCCAAGATGGTGCTGGTTGAACCTTCTGTTCTCTAGACCAGGGGTTAACGGAGCTCCCAGTGTCACATGGGGGCATTTCTTGGGCCTGGGAGGCAGGCCAGGCCTCCAGAATCTCCTCAACTCTCTCCAGGATGATTCTCAGGTCTGTCTGTCCCTTTAATAGCCTCAGAAGTGTTCACAGAGCTGCAGGTGAAGTTCACATTGGGCTTGGAATAGTTGTATAGCTTCCAGAAAGACCCACCTTCCTGTGTTACAGGCCAGGAGACTCCATCCTGGGATGCTGTGAGCAAGTCGTTTATCTATGAGTGTGTTGCCTTGAAGGATTACGGGCTCTCCAGACATGAGGAGACATGGTTTTGTTTTTCACATCAGAGGTGCCTGGTTCTTAGAGGAATTGTGGACCAGGGATGCCGGCTTGGCCGGTGACCCCACAGTGGAGCATAGCCTCCAGGATTGGGAACCATGAAGAAGGTCACTGAGTGGCCCAAGGGCAGGATCCAGAGGAGAAAGCAGTGACCAGACCATGGGGTTAAATGACAGAGTTCTCTCCACGGCCCCAGAGTGGGACCAAGCTTCCCACCCTCAGCCTCATGGTCTTTATGAGCAGTGTTCATGACCTAACCCAGAACCTGTGAACTAGCTTTATCTTCACTCTATGCAGAAGGAATTAGGGTAAGGATGTTGACCTGAGGCTTTCCTGGTAAGGAGCAAGCTCAGCTGACAAAGAACCTGCCTGCCAATGAGGGAGATGCAAGAGATGTGGGTTTGATCTTTGGGTCAGGAAGATTCTCTGGAGGAAGAAATGACAACCTACTTTAATATTCTTGTCTGGAGAATCCCATGGACAGAGGAGCCTGGTGGGCTACAGACCATGGGGTCACAAAAGAGTTGGACATGACTGAGTGTGCATGCACATGTGCACTCAATTCAAGATCATCCTGCATTGAGGGTGGGTCCTGAGTTCAAGGACAAATGTCCTTATAAGGACAGGAGGGGATAGAGAGACACAAGGAAGCCACATGAGCAAGGGGACAGAGGTGAGAGGGATACTGCCACAAATCAAGGACCCCTTTAGGCCCTGGAAGCTGGAAGAGGCAGGAAGTATTTTCCTTCAGTGTCTTCAGAGGGAACTGGTCTTGCTGACACCTTGATTTCAGGCTTCTGGCCTCCGACTGAATGAGAATGAGTAATGTGCTAAATTCCCCCCTGTGGTGCTTTGTCACTGCAGTTGCACAAAACTCGTAGAGATTACAACACAGACCTGAGCTCATGGCACAGGTGCCTGAACCTGCTGCTGCCACTAGCTACCGTCAGTCGGCATGGGGACGTCGCTTCCCTGGGCTGAGGTGTAAGAGCTATTTCAGAGGTATGAGCTATTCCTTCTGTTCTCAGAACCATTGTTTCCTCCTGGATACCAGCAGAGTCCCCCAACCCTATCTCCATGGTCTTCTGTGTATGTCTTCCCTCCAACCCCTCAATCCCCATCTCAGTCCTTTGGAGCTGTTAAAACAAAGTCCAAAAGGTGAGGGGCTGATAAACAGCAGACATTAATTTCTCAGTCTGGAGACTGGAAGTCTAAGATCAAGGCACTGCCAGGATTAGTGTCTGATGAGGGTTGACTTCCTGGTTCACAGACAATATCTTCTTGCTGTGTCCTCATGTGGAAGAAGGGAGCTCTCTGGGGTTCCTTTTATTAGGGCACTAATACCATTCATGGGGGATCTGCCCTCATGACCTAATTACTCCAGAAGGCCCACCTCCTAACACCATCACATTGGGGATTAGGCTTCCCCATATATACATTTAGGGGGGCTTCCCCAGGTGGTTCAGCTATAAAGAATTCTCCTGCAGTGTGGGAGGCACAGGAGATGCACAATCGATCCCTGGGTGGGGAAGATCTGCTGAAGAAGGAAATGGCAACCCACTCCAGTGTTCTTGCCTTGGAAATCCCATGGACAGAGGAGCCTGGTAGGCTACAGTCCATGTGATCACAGAGTCAGACATGACTGAGTGACTGAGCATGCACACATGAATATAAACCTGGGGTGGGGGGCACAGACATTCAATCCATATCCATCCCCAATCCCACATTCAACCAAACTTCAGCTGAAGTCTGCCAAACCCCCCACTCCTCTTTCTTTCATGATCTCTGTTTATCTAAAGCAGAGGTTGACACACCCTTTCTGTAAACAGCCAGATAGGAAATACTTACTGACTGGTGGAGAAGGGGAAGTGGCCAGACTCTCAGTACATGAATAGGTGAGGCTAAAATTTGCCCATTATGTCATTTTTGCATGACACAAACAGTACCTTTCTTTTAAATTTTTTCCCAAGAATTTGACAATGTAAAAGCCATTCGACTCACAGGCTCTATAGACACAGGCAGGGGCTACACTTGGGGGCAACTGTGGTTGGCAGACCCCTGAGCTACAGAAATCAGAAGAGGAATGTGACCACAGAGGAGGGGATAGCAGGCATTATGACCTTGGGTAGAGCTCAGGTGTGACACCTCATGTCACCCCCTTGCTGGGCACAGTGTCAGGCACTGGGTGTCCACAGCCAGCTGCCCCCTGCAAAAACCTGGTTGTTTCTGGTGGTTGAGCTCAGCGTCCCTGTCTCCACATGTGCTCACACATGCTTCAACCTTAAATACAGAACATTTTGAACATTAAAGGACTTAGTAAGAAACAGCTTGAGACAGATTTGAAAGAGCTTTGGACGGAAAAAATGGGCATATTAATTGCCTCCTCTGGTGAGCTGCTTTTTTCTCTCCATTCACAATCAAAAGCCTTGCTGTGTTGAAATGTTAAATGTTTTTCCCACACAAGGCTGTGGATACCTTCTCTGGCTCCACAAGCAGTCTGATGGCTGGAAGTCAAGTGTGGGCTAGTTGATCATGATGCCCCCGCACTTCCAGCCCCATGCACGTTTTGGCTGCAGAGTGCATATCTGGAGTGATAGAGAGGGCAGTGGTTCACTGGGCAAGTGGGCAGGCAGCCAGCCCTTTGCTGCCTCTATCCCAGGTGAGGGCAGAAGGCAGGATAAAGGGGTGGTGGTACCCGTGGGAACACGAGATGCTGATGCAGTGCTGCTGGGGACAAGGGTTGGTGATCAGAGGGAGGGTACTCCATGGAATAGCCCTCAGGAAACACCCTTTCACAGCACAAGGCCATTTGAGGCAGGGGTCTACTGAGGCTTTTTATTTGCAAAAAGCAAGTTACAATAGTGAAACTAAATTGCCAAACATGAGACACTGCAGGCACCTGCAGCCCTCTCCAGACTGGCTCCGAAAGCCGCTGTTCATCTGCTCTAAGTGAGATGGTTTGAAACAGCCAGATATACAAGGAGAGTGGATGCTAATAATGACTGTTTAGCAGGACGGAGAGAATCTGAGGATTAAGAAAGACAAGGGTAAATATTCTAAAGCCTTTATCCAATAAGGCATTAATCATTTATCTGGAGAAACACAGTAATTCCGTCAAGGCCAAGTGTGTGTCTGCCGAAAATGCATGAATTCATCAGACTCCCAGCCCCTACCAAGGGTGGGCAACAGGGAGCCCCATGGTGGACAGTTCGACATGTTTATAGAAGTCTTCAACTCGGAGATAGTTGATCAGGCATGCAGGAAGCGAAGCCTTAATTGCTGCTGGCTGCCTACTTGCGATTCCCTTAAATCATCACCACTTTGCGGAGTTTAACCTGGATGCGGACCCAGCCGTGGCAGCTGTCTGCAGGAGTCAGGTCTGGACAGGGGACAGCTGCCCTGCCTGGGTCTCTTGGGAGATCCAGGGCCCGTCTCTGCCAGCCAGAGCTGGGCAGATGGAAGGGGCATGACCAGCGCAGTCAGCACAGCCGACAGGTCCCTGCAGCTTTGCAAACGCCCAGGTCACGGGTGACCCCCCAGGAGCACAGCAACTTGCAAGGGCTCCCTGACATCTGAGGAGACAGGCAGAGGATAAACCAACCCCAGGGCAGGAGGAGTGCATTTGACGTCTTTCCTCACATCAGGTGGTACCCACAGGCTGGGTGACCTTGGCTTCTGAGACCAGCATCAGCCTGACCCCAGAGTAGGAAGTCCTTAAGGAATCCTCCTGGGAGGAGCCAGGAGAAGGGGAGGGGGCAGAATGTGACAGATTTCACCAGTGTCAGCTCCAAAGGTCATGGTTTTCCCGGCTGCACCTGCCTGCTGGCTCTGGTTGGACTTGCCTCCTATGTGGTCCCAAGCTTCTCCCATGAATTCTGACTTGGCTTCTTAGCACAGCTTCCCTAGAGCTTCAGAAATGCCCTCAGCTTGATACTGACCAGGATTCTTGGTCTTCCCCAATCTATAGAAACAGACAAAAATTCAGGCAAGGCTTTACTGAGCCTCTGCTGCAGCAGAGGGTAGTGAGAACAAATATCAGTTTCCCTTGTTCACTCCATGATGGTGGAAAGCTGGTCCCTTATAGGGATGAGGGTAGGGGTGGGTCCAGAGGTCAGGCTGGAGGGGTGGCTTTGGTGGTTTGTTTTTGCTCCTGACTCTTCAAACTTGGCAGTTGGGCTTTTTGGATCTTTTGTCCAAAATTTGTCCCAACCGTGCAGACATACAGTTACTTTTGGTCCCACTTTCCTCGTATTTTGCTCTAGTGGAGAGGTGTGTCCAGGTACAGCACTGCAGCAGAGGCCCCAGGTCCCAGCCCATCTGAGATCCACCTGTCCGGCCTTGTGTCTGAATTCTCTGCCCGAGGGAACCGCAGTTTGCACTCTTCCCTGTGTGGCGATCTTTTTGCCTTTTATTTCCTTTGAGTCCATTCTGCATGCTGGTCTTCCAGAAAGGCTTTCTGACCCTACATCAAAGGCATGATCAGTCCCTAATATCCTTAACCCAACCCTTGAGGCTGCCCTGACCCAACCCTCCCCTCCACAAGCCTATCTGTCTTTCCCCAACTGATCCTCCACCCCTCTAACCACCTCACCACTACCTGCCTTGCCACATGCATACCCGTCTTGCTCCATTTCTCCTCATTCTGCCATACTGAGGATGGCAAAAGTTCACCGAGGCACCTTGATCCCATGAGGCAAGTGGCGTCATCCTCTGGGTTCTGGAGGGGACAGGGGGCAGGGCAGGATAAAAAGCAAGAGTGTTAGTCACTCAGTCATGTCTGACTCTTTGTGACCCCATGGACTGTAGCCCGCCGGGCTCCTCTGCCCATGGGATTCTCCAGGCAAGAATATTGGAGTGGGTTGTTACCTCCTTTTCCAGGGGATCTTCCTGACCCAGGGGTTGATGTCAGGTCTCCTGCCTTGTAGGCAGACTCTTAGATGTCTGAACCACCAAGGAAGCCCCTGGGCAGGTGGAGGGGGAGAACAGGACGGCTGCTTCTGATTTTTGAATTCTCCACCCTACAAACTCCTTAACAACTCTTCTCCTGGGTCATCACTGTGTAATGTGAACAGCCTACTTCAGGGTGAAAAAAAAGTAAAGTCTCTGGAAATAGAGACATAGAAGATACAGGGGAAATGGTTTTAATATTTCCTTTTCGGAAGAAAAGATCGCAAGAAAGAACATTAAATTTATTTGGATTAAACAAGTCAGGGCACAAAAATGAGGCACTGTCTGGAAAGTGCTAGGTTGTTTCCAGCGCAGTCAGTCTGATTTCCTACCACACCTCTTGTGGTCTGGCCGGGGTTACTCCTGAGGTTCTCCACACCAGGCCCTCAGATCAGGCAGCCCTGGGGGTAGGTGATCTGGCCCTGTGGTGTCAGCTCTGGGCTGGGGTTAGGTGGAAAGACAAGCCTCGTCTAGGTAGATAGTCACAGTCTTCCCAACTTGGGCTGCCCAATGAAGGCCACAGTTGTGAGTGGTAGGGATGTGGACAGACTATTGGCCTCGCATTTCCCATCACAAAGGCCAATCCACACAGGAACTTAGGGGCTGCCAGGTGTCTGGCTGCTCTTCAGGTTGTTCTCCAGCTGCCTTAGAGTCACTGAGCAGAGCACATCTTTCTAGGACTGGAAGAGGAATATGAGTTGAATCATGCCCCCCAAATGGTATGTCAAGGTCCCAGGTACCTCACAATGTGAATCTGTTTGGAGATAAAGTCTTTTCAGAGGTCCTCCTAATAAATGGGGTCACTAGTCTGGACCAGGTGGCTAGTGGTAAAAATCTGCCTGCCAATATAGGAGATGCAGGAGATGTGGGTTTGATCCCTGGGTTGGGAAGATCCTCTGGAGAAGGAAATGGCAACCCACTCCAGTGTTCTTGCCTGGAGAATCCCATGGATGGAGGAGCCTGGTAGGCTACAGTCCACAGGGTCACAAAAAGTCAAACATGACTGAGCATGAGCATGAATCTGGACCCTAATCCAAAATGATGGCATCTTTCTGAAAAGGGGAAATGTGGACATAGACCTGCGCAGCAGGGAGAAGATGTGAAGACACAGAGAGAAGATGGATGTGACAGGAGTGATGCAGCCACAAGCCAAAGGATGCTGAGGGTCACTGTTAACACCTGGAGGAGTCAGGCAAGATCTTCCCCTACAGCTTTCAGAGAGACTGTCCTGCCCACACCTGTATTGAAAACTTCTTGTCTCAGAAACCATCAAAGAAAAAACTTATGTTGTTTGAACCACTCAGCTTGTGGTATTTTGTTACTACAGCTTCAGGAAATGGATACAAATTAGCTTGCAGGGTTGAATCAGATTCTGGTCCCAAATGAACAGCTGGTGTCTGGGAGAAGGTGATGATCCAGAGATCCTAGAAGGGAGGGTCTCTGTGGAGGACCTAGGATAGAGATGGCTTGAGGATGAGCCCCAGTGCTGAGATCTGTGTGCTGAGTGGAGCAGGCTTTTTCCACAGAGTCCCCGATGTTGCTCCAGAGACAGCCAGGCACAGGGAATACATCTGCACTAATGAATGCCTGCTGGTACTCTCAGGGGTCAGAGGATGCTTGTCCTAACTAGCTTTCCCCAGGCTTCAAATGGCCACATAGCCTTTGGTTCTAACTCGCTGTTGATCTTGGCAACACCCCAAATGGCATGCTCAGTCCCTCAGTCATGTCTGACTCTTTGCGATCCCATTGACTATAGCCCACCAGGCTCCCCTGTCCATGGGATTCTCTAGGCAAGAATACTGGAGTGAGCTGCCATTTCCTTCCAGACTGCTCCAAATCAGAGACAGACTTTCTTTAAGTCACAATGAAATCACCAACACGTATTAAATTTAAATCTGGCACATTTCACCCTCCTCCCTGCCTACTGCCACTCCTCCACAATATGCTTTCCTGTGAAGTGATCTTAGTCAGATGACCACGGACAGATCATTTTAAAAAAAGATCACCATTTCTTATTAAGGCAACTTTTATTAGCTGATTTTAGGGGTGTTTTCCCCCCTCTGGAGCAGGTCAGCTGCAGGGTGGGCTTGTTCCACACAGGGAGAGGGGAAAGAGAAGAGTGTGTGCCTCGGACTGAGGAATCCATCAGCTGGGAGCCCAAGGTGGCTGGGACTGTCTTGGTTCCAGGGCTGAAAGTCCTGCCTCCCAGGGAACCCTTAGAACTCAGCACAGGGATGATTTATCTCCCAGTTGAGGATAACCTCTGTCCTCCACCACACAGCCTCCTCTTTCTCCACCATGCACATGAGTCCTTGCTCACCTATCCTTCTTAAAGTTTGGTGACTCAGCTCTGAAGCCACCCCCTGCCAATGAGTTCTGGAGCTTGCTGGACGTGAGAAAACTCTGATTCTTTGTGCCACCACAACACAAAAGAATTCTGAAACCCATTTGTCACAAGAATTTTACATTCATTTGTAAATCTTCTAATCAAACCTAAACGTCAAGTGGCTTTGTATTGATGAACTCCTGAAGACCCAAGCAAAGGCTATCTAATTCTGGATCATCAGTATCCAGCCAGGCTTCTTTTGTTAGCAACTGATTTGCATTCAAAAATTGGCAGGTTTTTGGAAGGACAAGCTTCAGGAGTATATCAATGTCACTTATGGAGGGAGAAAAAAGCCTCCAGGCTTGTTTTTGCTAATCAGTTTATCTCGAGTGAGCTCAGCTATGACCTGGATCGAAAATTAGAGTTGCTTTGGGGTTTAAAGATGCCCCAAGTCTTGGTGGATACCATGGTCCACTATCCCAGGTTGCAGTGAGGTTCCTATAGGCTAGGCTGAGTGGGCTTTTTTGTCTACAAGGGATAGACTTCCAACTGGCTTATGCAGGAAAGAGGCATCATTGGCTCATCCATTCACTTGACAGGTGATCACTGAGCTCCTACCATGTGTCAGGCTTAATTCTAGACACAGCAGATGAATGTAAACCAACTCTAGTCCTCTTGAAGCTTGTCTGTGATTTATCCTCATAATGGAAAATCCAGACCCAATGGGTCAGGGGTTTAAGTAATATCAGAGCTCTCTGAAATTTTTCTTTTCTCCAAAAGATTAACACAAAATCATTAGAATGGGCTCTCATGGGGATTGGGCTTCCCTGGTGGTTCAGACAGTAAAGAATCTGCCAGCAATGTGGGAGACCTGGCTTTGATCCCTAGGTCAGGAAGAAAGGAATGGCTACCCACTCTAGTATCTTGCCTAGAGAATCCTGTGGACAGAGGAACCTGGTGGGCTGCAGTTCATGGGGTCGCATAGAGTTGGACATGACTGAAGTGACTTAGCACACACACACACACTCATGGGGGCTACTTGGGTTTCAGGACAACTCTGCATCCATCACCATGGCCATAGGTGGAGTAAGTGGGCCGAATGCTCTAATTGGTCAACTTGGATGATGTCCCCACTCCCAAACCAATCCTATAGCAGGTGATGAGGATGAGAGCTTCCAAAGGAATAAGTCAATTGATCAGGCCTGACTCAATTGTCTAGGCCTGAAACTCAAGGGGCACTATCTACTCAAACCCATGGATCCAAGGATTGAGTGGAGGAGAGTAGACCCTTCAAGAAAAGTACAGGTGAGTTACCTGCAGAAGGAAGATAGTGTGCTGGCAGACAAAATCAGCAGTCTACCTTTGTAATTTTATGTGTCAGCTTGTCTAGAATATGGTGCCCTAATGCTTGGTCAAAACCAGTCTGGATGTTGCTATGAATCTTCATCTTTTAAATAAAATTAACATTTAAATCAGACTGTAGCCTTCCATGCTCCTCTGTCCATGGAATTCTTCTGGCAAGAATTCTGGAGTGGGTAGCCATTCCCTTCTCCAGGGGATCTTCCTGACCCAAGGATCAAACTCTGGTCTCCTGCACTGCAGGCAAGTTTTTCACCATCTGAGCCACCAAGGAAGCCCAATATTTAAATCAGTAGACTTTGAGTAAAGCAGATTATCACCACTGGGTGTGCCTCACCCAATCAGTGGAAGACCTTAAAAGGAAAGACTGAGATTCCCCCAGAGAAGAAGGGGTCTGCAACCTACTGCCTTTGGACTCAAGTCTGCAACATGAACTCTTCCCTGGGTCTCTATCCTTCCAGACTTGCTAGCTCCTATCAATGATGTGAGTCAATTCCTTAAAATAAATCCCTCCCTCTGTGATAGATAGGTAGATAGATAGATAGATTGATTGATTGATAGATAGATAGATAGATAGATAGATAGATAGGTTGATAGATAGATAGATAGATAGATGAATAGATTAGTATGTTAGGGAAACTTTAGGGTAGTAATAACCAGATACATGAATTGCATCACAACAGGAGGTCCTGATGAGGAACACGGTGCTACCACTGAATACTAAGAATTTGGGAGGGGTCACAAAAAAGGACAAGACACTGGTCCATAATACATCCTACCAATCTCCCAGAATTCTTTGTGCTGGAATCCATCTTGGCTGAGTGATGTGTCCACCACCAGGAAGAACCCTGAATCAGAGTGATTGGCCAGAGACAATCCAGAAGCTAATCTCTTCACCATAAAACAGAGCAGTCCTCCTGGGTTCCCTTACCCTGCTGCTCTCCAGGGTGCCCTTTCCAATACAGTTTTTTGCTTTGTCAGCACATGTGTCTCCTTGGACACTTCCTTTCCAGGTGTTGGGCAAGAACTTACTCTCAGCCCTGGTAGAGGTCCCCCCCTTCCTGCAACAGATGATAAAGTAGATAGATATATAGATGATAGGTATACCTCTATCTCAATCTATCTATCCTAATCCATATCTATACATATCCTCTGGATTCTGTTTCTCTGGAGAACTCTGACAGCCCTACAAGGGTCATGGGGGAGAGAAGGAGCTCACCATGTCATATACATTCTGGCCTTTGGACACAACATTTGATGAATCTTAAATTGCTGGTTGCAGGACCAATGTATCAGGCCACTCAGGGCATAGACTGCCCAATCACACTGAGATTACAATATGAACACTGCCCTCTGGAGCTGTGCAGTGTAAACCCCCCATCTGCTTCTGACATCAAAGGCACAGCTTTGAGGGTTCATGATTCTTGAGAGTCCCTTGAATTGCAAAGAGGTCCAACCAGTCCATCCTAAATGAGATCAGTCCTGGGTGTTCATTGGAAGGACTGATGTTGAAACTGAAACTCCAATACTTTGGCCACCCAATGGGAAGAGCTGACTCATTTGAAAAGACCCTGATGCTGGGAAGGATTGAGGGTAGGAGGAGAAGGGAATGACAGAGGATGAGATGGTTGGATGGCATCACCGACTCAATCGACATGAGTTTGGATAAACTCCAGGAGTTGGTGATGGGCAGGGATGCCTGGCGTGCTACAGTTCAAAGGGTCACAAAGAGTCAGACATGACTGAGCGACTGAACTGAACTGAACTGAAGGCCTCATTTACTCTTCCAGGATGATTTTGTCCCAAGCCCTTAGCTTGTGCTGTTTCCTATTAAATCTTGCTTCTGTTACATCTAATTCATTGGAAAAGACCCTGATGCTATGAAAGATTGAGGGCAGGAGGAGAAGGGCGTGGCAGAGGATGAGATGATTGGGTGGCATCACTGACTCAATGGACATTAATTTGAGCAAACTCTGGGAGATACTGAAGGACAGGGAAACCTGGCATGCTGCAGTCCATGGGGTTGCAAAGAGTCAGACATGACTTAGCAACTAAACAACAACAACAGCATTATAACCAGTTAGAGTGGAAACAATTTACTGGTTAAATAATTTATCCAGATTCCCCACAGAAAGTTTTTTGCCAAGATGGACCAGCTAATAAAGAACATTGATTTTAGAAACCAAAGTCGATGTGAGGTTAGGGAAACGTTCTCTTCTTTGCATGTTCCTGTCTCCTAAGCCTTGGTATTGCATTGTGTGCTGAGAAAATCAGCTGGGCAACTTGATTACAGAGTCTTCTTCCATTTGTTATTTTTCGGGTATTGTAACTGTACGTCTGAAGTTGGAAGGAGTAATGGTGTGGGGATTTCATTAGCAATTTATCAATAAAAATGAAGATTTCTTTCCGCAGGTGCTCATTCTAGTAGATTACTTGCTAGTTTGAGGGGGAAATGGCCTGAATAAGTGGGGTCTAAATTAGAGGGTATTTGCCCAGATCACATTCAAGGCTGAGTAATGAGCCAAATTGAGTACTCCGACTGTGTCTCAGTGTATCTCCTCCATAATCAAGACTCCTCTGTAATTGGAAGCAATGATTTGCATATAGACAATTAATGTAATAAGGTATCCAAAAACAATTTTTTCCCTTTGAATAGCTCCCTTGTAATTTGGCTTATCTAATTCCTTACTTAGCCCATTTGTTCACATATAGTGAAAAGGTGGATTTCAGCCCATCTAGGGGCTGAACAATAACAATATTTTGTTTACTGAGGCTTCCCCATATTGGGTCCCCCTGACTCCAGCAAGCATACAGGCGTGGGTAGGTAGATGAGGGGAGGGGCTTGACTGTTGCGTCCAGAACACAGGTCCCCAAGTCTAGCGTAAAGCAGGATCTCCTGGAAGTCTGTTCAAGCAGATTGTGAGCATCCTACCCCAGGGCACCACGGTCAGCAGCTGGGGTGGAACCCAGTGAGAATTTGCATCTCTGACAAGTGCCCAGGTGATCCAGAAACTCTGAGAACCAATGGTCTAGAACTCACAAATTCTTCAAAGACAAACTGGTGATAAGTCATTGCCGGAATGGGTTCATGTTAATGAGTCACAGTGTTTGACTGAGATCTGTCTGTTCTGAACCCTGCACAGGTAAAAGGTGGTTTAGAAAAATTGCACTGATTTTTACAATTTGCTGTTTTGTCTCTTTTCTTCCTCTTCCAAATCCTGGCAAGTTTAGAAAAGCTGATCAGTGATTTCTTTTGCCCAGGTCCTCCATTAGGGTGGAGATACAGAATTGGTTAAATGAACCTGATGTTTACCCTTCAAACCACTTCCTTTCTCCTCTGCATCCAGCTCCAATTAGGCCATTGTCAACATTCTGGAATAGAAAACAGCTGTAGAGAGCAGCTGTTGGGGCCACGGGGGTCTTGAAGACCCCAAAGGGGGGTCAGGGAGCACTTTCATGGCCGGCAGAGAACAGAGAGCTAAATGCCGTCCACTGGGGCTGAAAATTTAGGTTGATGATGATGGTGATGATGATGATCATGATGATGGTGGTGATAATGACAGCACAAATTAAAATAGATTGGCACAGGCACCGGGGGCCCTGAGGACTGGGTTAAAATGTTTATTCTGATTGGTCTTGAACCCAAGGGGCAGAGCGTTGCCAAATGTTCTCAAAGAAAGTGATGAATTTCAAAATGAGCCTCTGTATTTATCTGGCTCTTGGTTGCACAAGGGGTGACTGGCTGTGCTAAAGTAAAGCAGCCTCATCACTCACAGGGCTGCACCGAGATTCACAGGGACCTGATTTTGAGGTGCATGCTTCCAAGGAGCCCCCTACACTTCACCTGGAACAGAGCCAGGAGAAAGGAGGTGAGTGTCCTGCAAGGGGCTGCCCAGGCACTCTGCTCAGGCATAGAGAGGTGACACGTGCCAAGGACATTCTTGCTGATGAATCCTGGTTTCTCCCTATGCTCCCGACTGTGGAGCCATGGTGTGTTGCAACCTCCCAGGTCACAATGTCAGCATCCGCAAAGTGAGACAGGCTTCGTGTTCTCCACCCCGACCCATTCCCACCACTGTGAGAACGTGGCGAGAAATGTAGATAACTCAGTTTAGACAGGGAAGTGCAGTGTCAGTCTAGCTGGGCTGGGTGCACAAAGAGCGGTAGATGAAGACAAAGTGGACTTGATAAAGGCCTGAGGAAATGGACAGGTATCTGGGGCCTTGGTGGGTCACCATGAGCCCTGGCTGTGAGGCTGCTCTAGCCTTGCTCCTCAGCTAGGGCGTCAGGCCAGCAACATCATATCACCTGGAATCTGGTTAGAAATGCTGATTGAGAGAGATCAAGACCAGCCCAGATTCCCCAGACTCAGAATCAGTATTTTCACCATATCCTTGTGATTTGCCAGACATGTAGAAGCCTGTGGAACTTCCAGTAAGAGCTGTGCCTTCACACCATTTGAGCCAGGCCAACTAAGGGGCTGAATTGATTGCCTGGTGACCACTCTATTGCTCTCTAGTTGAATGCTGGTCAGTGTCAAGTACTGTCCCAGTGTGGGGGATGCCAGGCCATGTCAAGACAGGTGTGAACTATTCATAGAATATTGTTGCTGCATCAGTAAGCAAAGGAATTTACAGCCATTAGCCATCACATCACAGCCACCCTGATTTTGTACCCAGAGGAAACTCAGGATGAGAAAATACAGGATGCTGGCCCCAGAGAGCAGAGGTGCATATCAAAGGAGTGATGCCACTGAGCCTGGAATCTTGCATATTCCCATACATAGAAAAATGCTGAATTCCTTAACTTGAGTAATTAATAGCAATTTTTTATCCTGGTTCTTCCTTTATCACTTCAGAGCAGGTACCCCATGCCCAGGGTAGCACAGCTCCAGGAAAGACTATTCTCTTCCTAAAGAACAGTTTGATGCTCTAGAAAGGCTCTGCAGAGACAGCCCTACTGTGTGTTTTTAATCCACCACTGTAAGGATTTAGTCCTTTTTGATGATGGAATTTGAATGAAGCCAGCACCATGAAGTGAGGGTGATCACTAGGGTTGGGTGGGGTAGGGGGAATGGAGAATTTGTCAATCCAAGCCCAGGCCTTTACCTAAGAATCTGGTGACACATGATAAACAAAGCATGCCTTGGGAATTGGCAAAGAAATCAAAGATGATGAAAATACTGATTGATCTTACAGCCAACTTTCATTACTCATAGTACTTATAAAAAGTTACCATGAATAATGAATTGATGAATATGGATCATGGCTCCTAGGAGAAATTCAAGGTTAGGTTCCTAAATGCCTCTGGTTGCAACATCTTAATCAAGCAGTCAGTATATAGCCCTGTTGTATGTGTGCCTCGTTTAAAGTTTGTTGCTGTTCAGTTGCTAAGGTATGTCCAACTCTTTGAGACCCCATGAACTGCAGCATGCCAGGCTTCCCTGTCCTTCAGTATCTTCCAGAGTTTGCTCAAACTCATGTTGATTGAGTTGGTGATGCCATCCAACCATCTCATCCTCTGCCACCCCCTTCTCCTTTTGCCTTCAATCTTTCCCACCATCAGCATCTTTTCTAATAAGTCAGCTCTTTGCATTAGGTGGCCAAAGTCCTCATTTCATATATATTGTTGGCTCACTGCATAGATAGCAGGGCAGGAGCTCATGCCTGATAAAGCTCATCCCACTCACGTGCTTTCTCCCTGAGGCACATCACATACTCCTTGCGCTTAGGACACCAGGCAGAACTTCAGGGCTACACGTGGGGGGCATTTTATATAGCAAAACCTCCAAGAAAAGTTTCCAAATTGTATCGAAAAAAATAAAGAGAGAGAGAGAGAGAGAGAGAGCGAGAGAGAGAAAGAGACACTGAATAGACCACAGAAGGGATACTTACTTACAGTCTGAGTGCTGAGGCCAGAAAGCAGAACATCCCTCTGGCCAACTCAGCTGGACACATGCATGGATTTTGTGACAATAACATCTGTCTCAACATGGAAACAACCTAGGTATCCATCAAAGATGGTAAAGAAGATGTGGTTCACATATACAATGGACTATTATTCAGTCATAAAAAGAATGAAATTTTCCATCTGCAGCAACACAGATGGACTTGGAGGGCACTAGGCTTAGTAAAATAAGTCAGACAGAGTAAGACAAATGTATGACATTACTTAAATGTGGAGTCTAAAAAAATAATACAAGTGAACTCATTTACAAGATAGAAACAGACTCATGGATTTACAAAACAAATTTTATATTTACCAAGGGGGAAAGAAGGGATTTCCCAGGTGGTGCTAATGGTAAAGAAACTGCCTGCCAGTGCAGGAGATGTAAGAGATGTGGGTTTGATCCCTGGGCCGGAAAGATCCCCTTGAGGAGGGCATAGCAACCCACCCTAGTATTCTTGCCTAGAGAATCACCATGGATAGAGCAGCCTGGCAGGCCCCAGTCCATGGGGTCACAAAGAGTCAGACATGACTGAGTGACTAAGCATAGCACAAATACAAATAAATAACTAATAAAGACCTACTGAAGAGCACAGGGGAACTCTACTCAATATGATGTAATAACCTACATGGGAAAAGAATCTGAAAAAGAACAGATATTTGTATATGTATAACTGAATCTCTTTGCTGTACATCTGAAACTAATACAACATTCTAAATCAGTTCTACTCCAATATAAAATGAAAACATAAGATGTACAACAAACTGACAGTAAAGAACCTGCCTGCCAATGCAGAAGACATAAGAGACATGAGTTCAATCCCTGAGTCTGAAGATCCCCTGGAAAAGGGCATGGAAATTCACTCCAGTATTCTTGCCTGGAGAATCCCATAGACAGAGGAACCTGGTGGGCTATGGTCCATAGGGTCACGAAGAGTCAGACATGACTGAAATGACTTAACACACACACACACACACACAACAAAAAAGAAGCAGACTCACAGACATAGAAAGCAAACTAGTGGTTACCAGTTACCATTATAAGGACTGGAGAAGGAGGGACACAAAGGAGGGGATGGTGGGTGTAAGAGAGGCCTAAGAATGATTTCTCCAACATGAGAAATAAAGCCAATATTTCAAAACAGTTGTAAATAGAAATTAACCTTTAAAAATTGAATAAAATTGTCACAGAGCACTGGGTTTATGTGCCCTGTGTCAACCTAGAGGGATGAGATGCGGAGAGAAGTGGGAGTGAGGATCAAGAGAGCAGGGAACATATGTATACCTATGGCTGATTCATGTTGATGTATGACGGAAACCATCACAATATTGTAAAGCAATTATCTCTAATTAAAAAATTATATAACAATTTTTAAAAATTAGAAAAATGTGTGCTCAGTGTCTTTGGAGAAATGTCCAGGCTCCCCAATTAAAGCACATCTCATCCCATAAAAGCATATCTCATCCTATAAAATGGGGGTGAAGTGAGGTCACTGATCACTAGCTTACTTTCCAGTGACAGTGTTTTGAAATAATGACTTAAAAAAATAGTGATGGCAAAGTTATTGCAAAGTAAAGGTCACACAGCATCACAGACGGTGTTGTTAGCACCTCAGTCGAGAGAGCTTGGAAGGCTGCCGAACACCTGCTCTTCAGAAGAGCAGCCACTGAGTCCTAGCTCTTGCTCCAAGTTTTTCACACGATTCAGTTGCTTTTTTCCCCCCAGATTCTAGCCCCTAATCTGCCACCAGGGACCAGCTCTAGCAGCAAAATGAAGCTGTAGCAAAGTGGCTCATTCCCTCCACAAGGGAATTTGGCAGTCCCGACCAAAACCACCTTGGCGGTTACCCTTTGAACCAGGAGTCCCTGTCCTAGAAAATTACCTAGAGGATACACCAAATAATGTCAAATAGGCCTTGTATATTGGCAGTTCTCTGTGATGGCACTGGATGTGACTGCAAAGTGTTGGAAACAACCTGAACGCTCACCCATAGGATAGGTTGAATAAACTCTGGGGCATCCACAGAACAGAGGGGCCAGCAGCTGTAATGAGGATAAAGAGGCTACCTGTGGGTGGTTTTTGGGATCTCTTGCTTAGTGTAAAAGAGCCAGCATTCAGCAAGAGTTTATTGTGCTTCCCTCACCTGTGTCAGTAACCAGACATGATAAAGCCACAGCCAGGCATCAGTGGTTCCTCTCTAGAAGGACTGTACTCTCCCTGGCTTCTCAGAGGAGCTGCTCCTGACCTGAGATAGTAGATACCATGTGGCATGGCCATTCTGCCGGGGCTGTGACACCAGAAGGAAGTGGAGTTTGCAGGCGTTAAAAGCTGGACCAGGGTCTTCCCTCTTCAGAGTCATGCAGGGGTCTTCCCTTCCACACCCAGGGTGCCCTGCATGCACCTGACTCCAGCAGAGCACGAATGGTGAGCTTCAGGCCTGACCACATCTGGGACTCGGCTTCTCTGGCTCCGACTCTGAAGTGGGCTTACAGCAAAGACAGAAAGCTGAAAAATTAATTAAAGCTCCTGTGCCCTTTCGGCTGCCACCTCAGAGAGCAGAGAGCCTCGTTTTTCTTGTTTAATAAGCAAGTGTCTAGTTTACTGCTGTCGGCCAGCTCTCCGTAAACATCTCCTCTTACTATTTCCCAAGCCTGGAGCTGGCTCTTCCCTGTTTGATATGTCTGCACAGAAATATGGTGACAGACACCTCTCCCTGTGGGCCCCTCGCACCCCAGAGGGTCCTTCAAAGGGGAGGCCTCCAGCCCAAGGGGTCTCCGCTCCTCCTGCGTCTGTTGGTGTCACACACTTAGAACTCATTCTCTGCCGGCACACCTTCCTATTAAGGACAGTGGTTTTTCCAGTAGTCAAGTCCAGATGTGAGAGCTGGACCGTAAAGAAGGCTGAGTGTAGAGGAACTAATGCTTTCAAACTATGATGCTGGAGAAGACTCTTCAGAGTCCCTTGGACAGCAAGGAGCTCAAACCAGTCAATCCTAAAGGAAATCAACTCTGAATATTCATTGGAAGGACTGATGCTGAAGCTGAAGTACCAATACTTTGGCCACCCGATGCAAAGAGCTGACTCATTGGAAAAGACCCTGATGCTGGGAAAGATTGAAGGCTGGAGGAGAAGGGGTTGACAGAAGACAAGATGGGTGGATAGAATCACTGACTCAACGGACACGAATTTGAGCAAACTCCAGGAGATTGTGAAGGACAGAGGAGCCTGGTGTGCTGCAGTCCATGGGGTGGCAGAGAGTCAGACATGACTTAGCAACTGAGTAACAACAATGACTGGTTTCCTCTCTGCCTCACGCATTGGTCAGAAATGACTCCATGGCAGAGGGCAGCTGGCAGCTGGAAGGAGGTTCCTGCTTTTTTCTTTCCTGTTGTAAAGTTGTTTCAAATTAGAGGAAAGAAACCCTTTGAGGGGGTGAAGAGTGGGAGATGGTGTGCAAGGGAGGTGGGGGATCCAGAGTCATCACAAGTCCCCTCTTCCTTACCTGGTAAAGAGCAAGGTTATGGGGAGCCTAAGGGGCAGCCAGCCTCAGGCAGACAGTGCAGCAGGAGACCTGGGCCTAGCAGAGTTCAGGGGCCTGGGGATGAGGAATGCCACCAGAGGGCATAATGGACAGAACAGATGCAGGTGGGGGTCCTCAGGAGGTCCTGAGCACCAGAGCCCTCATCTGGGTCTCTGAGGTGATGGACTGTTCCCATTAGAGTTCTTCAAGAAGACGCCACTATGATTCACTTTTCCTCTTAGTAGAGTCATGGAATGCCGTGGGCCTGGAAGTGACCTCTATCCTCGTACCTGAGCCTGTTGGGTGTGTTGGTCTGCTTGTGCCACCAGCCCCTCCAGAGTTGTGCCCCCAGACCCTCTAGAGTTTGAGGCCCCCAGGTCCTCCGGGGCTCATTCTCACAGGAGACCTCATTGCTTGGCCTCAGGAAGTCCCCAAAGGAACATTACTGAACCCTGAATTCAGCAAGTTTTCCCAAATAAAGAGAGGTCAAGGTTCTTTTGCCCGGAAAGCCAAGAGAAGAGCCCAGGATAAAAAGACTCCTGGAGACATAAGAAGCTCGGAAAGACGTGCCCACAGGTGGGGGTAAAAGCAGAAGAGTGGAAGGCACCTCCAATCTTGTGGGTGGGCCCCCTCTCACGGGGAGAAGGAAACTGGTCCTGACCTCCTGTATTCTCTCCCTCCCCGGACAAGGTCTATGGTCCTGATTTGCTTAAAGACACAAGCATCACATAGTCAGATCACCAAAGATACCCTAAGGCTCTGATACCCACAAGACCCCTTAACTACTGTGTGGTTTGCATGGGGTTGGGACACAGGGCCTAGGCTGGCCTTCCTTCCTCCAGTCAAGATGGCATACTTGTCACATCCTGAAGCCTAGCGGCATTGGATGCGAAGCTCTGGGCTCCTGATCCATCATCGAGGGCACAGTCGAGAGCTCAGGACAGATCACAAAGAACGTTTGCAAAACTCCTAGCTGTGGTCCAGTCTTGTTAGGCTTGTGCTTGTGAAGTGTATAAAGAAGATGCAGATCATTCTCCCATAGAGGGAAAATACAGTTCTCAAAGAGGCGTGGGGAAGGCTCTGTGTGATGCACAGCCTTGTTGAAACCCAGGCAAGTGTCTGCGCTTCTGGTGGTTTAGAGACCAGAAGGCAATTGTGTCTGCTATTGATTTCTCCTGGCGAGAGCTGCTTTGGAAAGCTGTGAGCACACAGCAAGAGTCGTCAAAGACAGGTGAGAAGGTTGAGGATTTAAACCCCGAGTAGAAAACCAACGGCAGTTCTGAGCAGTTGCTGCGAAGTTTGTAAGCAACAGTTGAAAACGGGCATGTGTAAGTGTTTTTCAGATGAGGGCTGTGGGGTAACACTGAATATAAATGACCCAGCTTCACCAGACATTCTCAGGCTTTTATTAGCATCCTGCATGTCTGGAAGCAATTTTTAAAAATAACCTTAAAGCTCCTAAGTTTGTTGGCTAGCAGAAGCCAGTCTTTAGTCCAAAGGTTATGATCAACCCCAGATTTAGTAGGAAGTCCGTAAAATACCCTCCTCATAAAGCCAATATTTCATCTTGACTGGGTAAATCAAGGGGAAAGATGATACTGAGGAATTGAAAGGAATTGTGTGTGTGTGTGTGTGTGTGTTTTGATTTGTTCACCAAAAACAGACGTGTGTGAGGAAACAGGATGACATTTAAAGCAGTACTTGGAGCAATCTCATAGACTTCTAGCATCCTGAGTGCCTGCATGCTCAGTTGCTCGGTCATGTCCGACTCTTTGTAACCCCATGACTGTAACCTTCCAGACTCCTTGGTCCATGGGATTATCCCGGTGAGAATACTAGAGAGGGTTGCCACTCCAGAGCATCTTCCTGACCCAGGGATCGAATCTGCCTCTTCTGCCTCTCCTCTGCATTGCTGGAGGAGTCTTTACCACTGAGCAACTGGAAAGCCCCTAGCCTCCTGATGGCCTCTGCATAGGATAGAAACATCTAGAGCCACTCCTGGGGTCCCCTGGCAAAATCCCAGCAGAAGGTAAACATTAGGAAACAGAAACTGGCTACAGGTCTCAGCTCCAAGAAGTTGCAAGAGGTCCGACGTGACCCCCCAATAGTATGACAGGCATGTTTCAAGCTGATATGTTATTCATCTGAGATGGATCAATTGGAGACCAACGCTGGTTGGGCTGGGCATGGGGCAGCCCTGTGGTTTTGCAAGAAGGCTGCTCTAAGACACTGCACAAGCCTTCCTGTCCACACTCCCAGGAATCATATGCCTCTAGGTTGAGGGTAAAAACAGTGATGCTTCCCAGGTGGCTCAGTATAAAGCATCCACCTGCCAGTGCAGGAGATGTGGGTTCCATCCCTGGGTTGGGAAGGTCCTCTGGAGAAGGAAATGGAAACCAACTCCAGTATTCCTGCCTGGAGAATCCCATGGATAGAGGAGCCTGGTGGGCTATAGTCTGCAGGGTTGCAAATAGTCAGTTGACTGAGCACACACAAGAACAGTGATGAGAAAATTTCTATGGTGGTTAATTTTGTGTCAGCTGGGCTGGACTACAGTATCTACGTTTTTGATCAAACACTATTTTAAATGTTTTGTTAAAGTATTTTGGATGGTGAGATTAATTAACTTTAAATCCTTAGACATTAAGTGAGGCAGAGTATACTCTGTAATGTGGTGGTTTATTGATAGTCATGTCCAACTATCAAAACCCCGTGGACAGTAGCCTGCCAGGCTCCTCTGTCCATGGAATTCTCCAGGCAAGAATACTGGAGTGGGTTGCCATTTCCTTCTCCAGGGGATCTTCCTAACCCAGGAATCAAACCTGAGTCTCCTGCATTGCAGGCAGATTCTTTACCAACTGAACTACAAGGAAAGCCCACTCTGTAATGTAGGGGTTCTCATCTAATCTAATGATTGCCTTTAAAAAATAAACTGAGATCCCCTGCCTGAGGAAGAAGGAATTCAGCCTCCAGGAAGTTTTTAGACTTGAATTACAACTCTTCTCTGGGTCTCCAGCATCCTGGCCTGCTCCATAAATTATAGATTTGTCAGGATCCACAATGCCGTCAGCCAATTCCTTAATGCCATGAGTCAATTCCTTAAAACAAGATTCTTTCTCTCTGTGTGTCTCTCTGTCTTTGTCTCCCTCTGTCTGCCTGTCTCTACATATTTGTTGTTGTTGCTTAGTTGCTAAGTCATGTCCGACTCTTTTGCCATCCCATGGACTGTAGCCCTCCAGGTTCCTCTTTCCATGGGATTTCCCAGCTAAGAATACTGGAGTCAGTTGCCATGACCTCCTCCAGGGGATCTTCTCAATCCAGGGATTGAACCTGCCTCTCCTGCATTGGCAGGTGCATTTTTACCACTGAGTCACCAGGGAAGCACCTCCCCCCCATGTGCGTGTGCACACACATACACATCCCATCAGTTTTGCTTCTCTGGACAATCCTGATCAATAGTATCCTAAGGCTTATAGGACTTTGAACTCTGGAAACAAACCTCTCAAGAGAACACAGGTCCTGAAATGTCCTCCTTCCTGTGGATCACATACAAAGGGACACATTGAGAGCTGTGATCTGTGACATCCATGAGGGACCCATCGGAGTGCTTCATCTCAAAGGAAGGACTCTGGGGTCCACATGAGGACCTTCCACTGACTGGCTGTTCCTGGACAGGTGCTTGACCCCACTCAGCCTTGATCACCTCATTAGTAGTACAGAGATGATGAGGCTTCCTTCAGGGGTCCCGGGATGTTGACCCAAGATACTGAGTATAGCAAGCGCTTTGTAACCCATGCTGGTGATATCAATGTTTCTGCTGGGTATTATCAAATTACCTCACTAACATCTAATCAAGCTGAATGCAATGTATCATTTCAGTTCTGTTTAAAATAAAAATGAGGTCCCTTTAGATTAACACCTCTGCAGGGTGTATTCAGGGGCAGCCTGGCTATTAAGGATGCCAGAGGAGCTGGCTGCTTGTGTCCAGATCGTGGGTGCTAAGTGAGCCCAGTCCCTGAAGAAGGCACTCATTTAAAACTATCCTCTTTGTAAGCTTCCCCTGTCTCCATAATAGAGATGCCAAAGGCATCCGCGATAAACACCAAACTGGGAAAGTAAAAAAGAATGTGAGAGAGGAAGGTGGGGAAGCTTAGAGACAGCTACGAGTGATCCAATCTTGAAGTGCAAAATCAAACCCACAACTTTCAACTTCAACATGTCACAGCCAGAGCTGTCACGTGATGGGCTGCGGAAAGAAGCCCACAGAAGCTGCTGCAAATTGTATTCACTCCTGCTTGAGCCAGCAGAGTCTCATCTGTGAACACAAACTCATTAGCGCAGTGATGAGCAGGGCTTGAAATGCAGGGTGTTCAAGCTATCTTTAACTCTTATCTTGGCCTGAAGTTGCAAGACAGACTGAAGAATCTAGCGCCTCTTCCCTTCTGCTCAACTGACCGTGAAGAAAAGGGAAGGGACTTAGAGAGTACAGGCTGGGTTGGGGTGGAGGATGAAACAGAGAGCGCTCCTGGGAGGAGAGTGTGCGTGTCAGCCAGAGGCTGCCCAGAATCGGAGGCCAGGAACAAGGGCAGCGTTGAAAGGACATTTAAGTAGATTTGGTGGAGGAGGAAATGGCAACCCACTTCAGTATTCTTGTCTGGAAAATCCCATGGATAGAGGAGCCTGGCAGGCTACAGTCCATAGGGTCACAAAGAGTTGGACATGACTGAGTGACTAACAGTATGTAGATTTGGGGTCCAAGAGGTGACATCCCAAGCAACGTGTCACAGACTGGATGTTTGTCCCTCTAAAATCCATATGTTGGAATCCTAACCCCCAGTGTGATGGAGCTAGGGCTTCTGGGAGGTCATGAACATGGAGCTTCATGAATGGGATTAGTGCCCTTTTGGAGAGGACCTCAGAGACCTCACCTGCCCTTCCCACCATGTGAGGACCCAGCTCAGACATCTTGCTGAGTCAGAAGCAAGTTCCAAATCTGCGGGTGCCTTCATCTTGGACTTCAAGCCTCCAGAGCTGTGAGCAGTAAATGTCTGCTGTTCATAAGCTGCCCAGCCTATGGTATTATCATTATAGCAGCCTGCACTAAGATACAAAGACAGATGCTTCTAATACTGGTCTCATCTGCCAGCTCAAGAATAATGTTCTCAAAAGTTAGAAAACCTTGAGATTAAACCTTGATGCATGCAGATACCAGTTGTAGGTGCATCACTTGGCTTCTCTGAGCCTCAGTTTCCTCTTCTGGGAGAAATCAGCAGAATTGATCACTTACCCCGTCAGATTGTTGAGGCGAGTCATTAGGAAGGAGCCCATGGAAACACCTGGGGCAGCTTCCCATGTAGACAACACCATTGCACATTAATACCAACCATAACGGTGATCTGATTTTCAAATCTGGGGGTTTTGAGCCCTCTTCTGTGCTGCCCTGAGGTTTCTTCAGGGATTGTCTGAGGTAGGGGGCAGTTGGAGACCTCACCTCCAATGAATTAGCTCTCTAGGAGCTCACTGTTAACCTGCCATCTGTCTTTTTTTAAAGACAGTTTTATTTATGGTTATGCTGAGTCTTTACTGCATGGACTTTCTCTAGTTGAGGCGGGCAGAGTCTACTCTAGGTTGCGGTGCACAGGCTTCTCATTGTGATGGCTTCTCCTGCTGTGGAGCAGAAGCTCTAGAGAGTGGGCTTCAGTAGTTGTGATGCACAGGCTTAGCTGCCTGGTGGCATGTGGGATTTCTCCGGACCAGGGCTCAAACTCGGGTCCCCTGCATTGGCAGGTGGATTTTTAACCACTCTACCACCAGGGAAGCCCTTGTTTTCTGTCCTTTAAGGTTTCACTTGGGGGCACCTCTTGCACCCACTTGGCAGCCTCTCAGCTCACACAGGTGTCCCCAGCTCTGCACAGGTGCCTACCCTCCCCCAGCAGATTGGCAGAAATATAAAACATTGGTAAAGTTGATGTATTTGGCTATGGAGAAATATTGCTGGTAGAAATTCAAAATAGCAGAACCGCTATGATAGAGAATTTGGCAAAATCTAGCAAGATCTTCTATTCTTGTACTTTTTGTCCAAGGAATCTACTTCTTGGGTCTATTTTCATAGATGCACTTGGAAAATATGAAAAGACAGGTGCTTGTGGTCCTATCCATTGTAGCACTACTCGAAGGAGCAGAAGATGATCACATTCAAATGCCCGTCACTAGGAAATGTCAGAGGAAACTGGTGTGTATCCATACAATGGGTTATTTTGCAGCTGTGAAATGAAATGAGGAATATTTCCTTGGGTAGGTTTGAAGCAATTCTAGAGTATAGAGATAAGTGAAAATAGCAGGGTGGAAAGTAAAAACAAAACGGTATTTTTTAAAGCATTTTTTAAGCATTTTTCTTGCTTAAAAAATTTGTTTGCCAAAAGGAGATGGAATCAACTTGAAAGGTGGCAAAGCTGGTACCATATGAGCAACAAAATAATAGTAATGATATTATATTATAGCCTAAAGAATAAAATGTTAGTATTATCAACATTGGGATGCTGACTCAACTTATAAAAGAGGAAAAAAATGGAGACAACTGGATAATTTGAAGAACGAGAGGATATTTTAAGATATTATGTAATTACTATTGAATTTGAGGTATGGTGATGATACTGAAGTTTATATATTTTAAAAGAAACTTTATCTTTTAAAGATACAAGGTAAAGTATTTACATAAGAAGCAATATAATGCCTAATATTTGCCTCAAAATAATTCAAGGGAAGCAGGAATCATTGTAGCCGGATGTTCATTATACAAGGCTTTCTCATTTTGTACTTGCTTGCCATTTTCCATAATAAAACGATTTTATATACCAATCTACTTTACTGATTACATACATTTAAGCCACATTCAAGGCATGGAAACTTGTTCTACATATCCTAAATTGTCGGCTTCTGAAGCAAACTTGTGGAAACTTTCAATTATGTTGTCAAGCAAAATGAGCCACGAGGACCCTTTGGTAGGTCCCCATCCCCTCTCCTCCCATCATATGGCTGCACAGCAGTGATGGGCAAAAGCCTGGCCCAGGGTGGATGCAGGAGCTCAGGGTGTGGGTGGTACGGTCAGTCATGACTATTGTTAACAAACATGCAGAGTCCGGGGGTGGGGGTGGGTTGGCCAAGCAGCAGTGCAAGAACCTACTGTCATAGAGCTTACACAGCAGGGAGGACAAAGGCCGTGCACATGATGTGAATAAACAAGATCTCCAGCTAGCCATATGTGGGGCCATGATCATAGATTCGACACAGGCTTGGAGGTGTCCATTGTCCTGGAAGGTCTCATGGAGAAGGGGAATCTTGAACTAAGAGCAAACACAAGAAGGGACCAGCCTTGCAGAGATCTGAGGAAGGGCTTTGCCTTTTCTGGTCCAGCTCCTTCAGGCTCCCCCTGGTTCCCTGGGCTCCAGCCATGCTGACTGCCTCCCAGGGGGCCCTTAAACATGCCTGGCATGAGCAGGACTCCAGGGCTCTTCACCTGCTGCTCCTCTTCCCTGCAGCACCCTTAGCCATCTACCTGAAAGACCCATTCTCTCCTTCGTAAGTTCAGTTTAGTTCAGTCGCTCAGTCATGTCTAACTCTTTGAGACCCCATGGATTGGAGCACGCCAGGCTTCCTTGTCCATCACCAACTCCTGGAGCTTGCTCAAAGTCATGTCCATCAAGTTGGGGATGTCATCCAACCATCTAATCCTCTGTCGCCCTCTTTTCTTGCCTTCAGTCTTTCCCAGCATCAGTGTCTTTTTTAATGAGTTGGCTCTTTGCATCAGGTGGCCAAAGTATTGGAGCTTCAGCTTTGGCATCAGCATCAGTCCTTCAAATGAATATTCAGAATTATTTTTCTTTAGGATTGACTGGTTTGATCTCTTTACAGTTAGGGGACTTTCAAGAGTCTTCTCCAACACCACAATTCGAAAGCATCAGTTCTTCGGTGCTCAGCTTTATGGTCCAACTCTCACACCCATACACAAATCCCAGAAAAACCATAGCTTTGACTAGATGGACGTTTGTTGGCAAAGTAATGTCTCTGTTTTTAATATGATGTCTAGGTTTGTCATAGCTTTTCTTTCAAAGAGCAAGCGTGTTTTAATTTCATGGCTGCAGTCACCATCCAGTGATTCTGGAGCCCAAGAAAATAAAGTCTCTCACCGTTTCCATCTTCTCAATGGCCACATCATCAGAGCAGCCTTCCTGCTGGAATTTCTTGAGATCTCATTTCCTCTTCCCCTTGCTTGGCTTTATTTTATCCATAGCATTTCTCATCATCTGACATATCAACTCCAGGAAGTCAGAGATTGAGTCTGTTTTGGACACTTTTGTACTCCCGGCCTCTGGAATGGTATCTGGCTTAAAGTGAGTACTCAAAACATGTTTCTTGAACAAATAAACAAATACAAGAATACTGTAGAAACTTTCAATTGTGGTTCTAGAGAAGACTCTTGAGACTCTTGGATTGCAAGGAGATCAAGCCAGTCAATTATAAAAGAAATCAGCTTTGACTATTCATTGGAAAGACTGCTGCTTGAAGCTGAAACTCTAATCCTTTGGCCCCCTGATGTCTATAACTGACTTATTGGAAAGGATACTGATACTTGGAAAGATTGAAGGCAAAAAGAGAAGGGGGTGGTAGAGGATGAGATGGTTAGACAGCATCACCAACTGAATGGAGATGAATTTGAGCAAACTCTGGAAGATAGGAGAGAGGAGAAGGACAGAGGAGCCTGGTGTTCTGCAGTCCATGGGGTCAAAAAGAGTCAAACATGACTTAGTGACTGAACAATGACAACAACAATACCATATATCAGCTCTGAAAATGAAATACAAACTATGTTTTTGTTGCTTTTGTAAATGGAAAATGAAAAAAAAGCCCAATAGGAATACTAATAGAAGATTTGAAGGAATTTTGTGGAGAAAATTACAAAAGATTTGTTTTTAAACACTACAAAAGCATAACTAATGCATCATCTTCTATAAAAATAAAAGTTGTCTGCAGATTAACTCATGGTGTCACACAATTTCAATAAAAAATTCCAATCTTTTGTAATGAGAAAATTGATGAACTGATTCTACAACTTAAAAGTAAAAACACAATGATAAACATGGCCAAGAAAATTTTGAATAAATGAAACAAGGTCCTAGTGATAGTTTATAGTAAACAGTAATGATCTCCGAAGAAGAAGACTTAGCTTTGGTACTAGGTACCACGCTTGGTCACTCAAGAGCTTTTGTGTAGCAGAATTTTATTAAAGTATAAAAAGGGACAGAGAAAGCTCCTGACATAGACATCAGAAAGGGGACAGAGAGAGCCCCTGTTGCTAGTCTTATCAAAGCCTTATGTACATTGACTAGACCCACTCCCACAACATACGTCTTAACAAAATTAGAGCTAACAACAGAAGGATCTTTCCCATAATATATATTTTAAGTTAACAGGATTAATCAGAAGATTTTCAAGGATAAACTGTCCTCAAGCAGAATACATTGTTGCTATATAGTCCTTAGATTGATCCAGTCAATCCTTAAGGAAATCAGTCCTGAATATTCATTGGAAGGACTGATGCTGAAGCTGAAACTCCAATACTTTGGCCACCTGATGAGAAGAACTGATTCATTGGAAAAGACCCTTGATGCTGGAAAAGATTGAAGGCAGGAGGAAAAGGGGATGACAGAGGATGAGATGGTTAGATGGCATCACCAACTTGATGGACATGAGTTTGAGAGAGCTCTGGAAGTTGGTGATGGACAGGGAAGCCTGGAATGCTGCAGTCCATGGGATTGCAAAGAGTTGGACAAGACTGAGTGACTGAACTGTACTGAATTGAACAGAGTTTAAGCTGAATTGTTTTGTTGTGTAATCATCAGCTCCGGGTTTAAAGAAAAAAATGTTTTATGTGACTAAGACTCAGGAATGTAGAAAAAAAGTTTGTCTTTTAATCCTCCTTGAAAACTCCAGACCGCTATCTCCTCTTCAAGAGTCTCAGATCCCTCTCTCCTTCTCAGGGTAACTGGACTTCTTATCAACCTACCTAGGAATTGACCCTCTCACTTGGGGGAGTTGGCTATGTAAGATACCAGAGTACATCATGAAGTTATCGTGGGTAAGTAATGTGATGTTATTAAAAGGCTAGTGGAATGGAATACAATGCCCAGAATACAGACCCATGCATGTATTTAAAATTAAATCATGAGAAAGATGCTCTTTTAAACCAGTGGTAAAACAGTACTTTATTCAGTAAACAGTGCTGGGACAACTGACTGTCCCCATGGGAAATAAAAATTAGCTCCCTATCTCATTATCTCATGCCACAGCCAATATTCAATCCCTGCATAAAGGTCAAATCAGAAAAGCAAAAGAATTTCAATTTTAAAAATGTCTTTAAACTTTCCAAATGGGGTTGTATTCTTAAGCAAGCTGTTGTCGTTCATTTGCTGAGTCGTGTTGACTCTTTGTAACCCTATGGATTGCAGCATGCCAGGCTCCTCTGCCCTTCACTGTCTCCCAGAGTTTGCTCAAATTTGTTTCCATTGAGTCAGCGATGCTATCTAACTATCTCATCCTCTGCCACACTCTTAAACAAGATAAACATGCAAAAACTACTGTCAGTAATTGCTAATGACAAAAAATAATTGTCAAATACATGAAATTGAAAAAAAAAACACCTTTCAGTCATCAGGAGATGCTATTTTGGAAAGGCAAGGATTTGCGAGGGAAGGTTACATGTAAATCAAAGCAAGACTGCCATATGCTCCTTCTCAGATGCATCCTCCATTGCCGTCATCTCTGCCATGGACACAGTTAAGCAGCCAGGCCAGGTCCTTCTGCTGTCTTCAGCCCAGTTGATCCAGTTTCCTCACCTTGTGCTGGCTGGTGACTATATTCTGCCCAGTTCAGCCCATAGATGAGTAGCAGCTCCCAGGTTTGTGGGAGCAAACCACAGCCACTGTAAAGCATGTTCCAAGTGGTGATTCAAGCTGTGGAGAAGGTCCACACGTTTCTCTAAACAGAAAAGACAGACCCTATGGTCACTTAGGAGCTTCGCAGGTGGTGCTAGTAGTAAAGAAACCACTTCCCAATGCAGGAGATATAAGAGACAAGGGCTCGATCCCTGAGTCAGGAAGATCTCCTGGAGGAGGGCACAGCACCCCACTCCAGTATTCTTGCCTAGAGAATCCCATGGACGGAAGAGCCTGGCGGGCTACAGTCTATGAGGTCGCACAGAGTTGGACCTGACTGAAGCGACTTAGCGCACAGCACAGCAGCAAGGTCACTGGCAGAAAAGACACCCCAGAGCTGTGAGCCACCGTGCCCAGAGGCCAGGCAAAGGGAGTCACAACTGCTGTCACCGAGAAGGCTCGGTCTTTAGGGATATCCTATTAGCAAAACTTACTTGTGCATGTGACAAAGAATGGAAGTTACTTCTTGCTCTCTACAAATCAGAAAAGGGGGGTAGTCAATTCATGTGGTCCAACTGTGATGAGGGGAGCAGGTAGAGGGTAGAATGCATTCTTTTTGTCTTGAACACCAGGGACTAAATTGGCTACAAAGAGGCCAGATCTGGAGCAAGGGATAGGAGTCATGTGAAAGGCAAATATTTCGCCCTTGTTAGTTCAAAGGTGGCAGGAAAGCGGTGAGGAAGGACAAACTGGTTGTTAAGGCCTTAAATGAGGTTATAGTGGATTATAGCTAAATTGGAAGGACTGATGCTGAAGCTGAAACTCCAGTGCTATGACCACCTGATGTGAAGAACTGACTCATTAGAAAAGATGCTGATGTTGGGAAAGATTGAAGGCAGGAAGAGAAGGGACAACAGAGGATAAGCTGGTTGGATGGCATCAGCGACTCGATGGACATGAGTTTGAGCAAGCTCCAGCAGTTGGTGATGGACAGGGAGCCTGGCGAGCTGCAGTTCATGAGGTCCCAAAGTGTTGGACACAACTGAGTGACTGAAGTGAACTGAATAGCTAAATCATACACTCTTGCTGTCTAAATTTCCCATCCTCTAAAGGAGGTGGTGGGGGTGCTTATTAAATGTTCTGAGAAATAAGGATAGATGCCATAAAAATCATCTGTATACTTCATTATATTAAAGCAAGTAATTGAAGGGCCCACATTACGTTACCTCCAAATATTTTGCATGCACATCTCATCTTTTATCTGTGTATCCATAAATGCCTTATGGATAATGACTGCTATAAAAATAATGAATTGCTTAGGTGAGTTCCTTTAAAAAAAATAAAGGAAAGATCATTTTCAGACATTATTTCTTTGAGGGACACCACAGCAGAAAATGAGAACTGGCTTCTCCAACTTTGCCAGCTGCTTTTTTTTTTTTTTTTTTGGTTTTGTTGTGTTTCTGAAAGAAAACGTCCACATGCACCAACATCTCTAGATTTGCAGAAAATTAATTCTGTAGATGATGTGGAAACGATAGCCTATAAAGTTAATGAGATATTACTGAAGGCTGGATAAACAATTAGCAGTATTAGCTGCGAAGATAAACCAAGACCTGTTGCCATCTAACAGAGCTGCAACTAATTAAATCGAAAATTACAGCACAAGCGGGTGAAAACAAAAGCCAGTGGAATGGGGGTGAAAATTAACAGAGCTAATATTCAAACGCAACATTGCTATTAAAAATAAGAAGGAAGGTGGTGTATTAAAACCATCAATCTCCCCTCCCCCATTCTTCCCTGAATTGTTTGAATCATTGTATTTCCCCATTGTCCCTGTCTTTCCAGCATCTGCTTATGGCCACTCCTCAGGTCTCCAGAGATTCTAAGTCTGCATTTTCTCCAGTTCAAAACCTGCAGAGCAGCTAGCCCACCTGAGTGAAGGAGTCCTTCGTGACCCCACTGACCATTCCCAGTTCTCTGAAGCATGAAATTGGCTTCCTCATTTCTGAACAAGAACTGTAGACCTTCCTGGGGAAAATTCATTGTGTTGCAAATCGCATCATTTTGCCTTAGATTTGGGAGCCTCATGGCCCATGTTCTCCATGCTCTCAGGGCCATGGAGCTGTATTTCTCACTTGAAAAAACAATTACAGTCTTCCTCTTTCATAGTTTTGTCTCGGTTCCTGCTTGTCTTGGAGAGCCTGGAGCTTCTCAGAGAGCCTGCTGGAAATGCAGACAGAGGCGGTGCCACAGGTAGATTCTTTCATAGGACAGAGACCTGGACAGGGTAAACAAGCTAGAGGCTGCTCTGCTTCCATGTTGCAGCTGTGATGTAGAAGGTGCAGGAGAACCAACTGTCTCTTTCTGAGACCTAAGGTTGGCTGCAGTCAAGATTGTCATTTTTCAGTCACTCAGTAGTGTCTGACTCTTTGTGACCCATGGACTGCAGTATGCCAGGCTTCCCTGTCCTTCACTATCTCCCTCAGTTTGTGCAAACTCATGTCCATTGAGTTGGTGATGCCATCCAACCATCTCATCCTCTGTCACCTCTTTTCTTGCCTTCAGTCTTTCCCAGTATCAGGGTCTTTCCCAGTGAGTCGGCTCTTCCCATCAGGTGGCCAAAGTATTAGCGCTTTAGCTTCAGCATCAGTCCTTCCAATGAATATTCAGGGTTAATTTCCTTTAGAATTGACTGGTTTCATCTCCTTCCAGTTCAAGGGACTCTGAAGAGTCTTCTCCAGCACTACAGGCCAAAAGCATCAATTCAAGATAGGTCAAGATAGGAATGTAAAAAAAAGAACTTTGTTCAACTTTGTTGAGTATGTCCAGGCATCCTCAGGATGCTGGCATCACCTGTACCTGGATTGCCTTATATGAGATTTCACCTGTACTGAGAGACCACATGATCACCTCACTTCCATGAGAGCCAGGCACCAAAGCTCAAGAGTTTCTTTCTGAAGCTGCACAGACTGCTCTACTCACAGGCAGGGATGTCCTGGTGGGGAACAGTCATTGCACAGCTCCACTTTAGCCCCCAGAAGAGGGGAAGAACCACAGAGATCTCCTGAGGGGATCTTGAAAGGTTAGAATTGGGAGGGCTGTGTTCTGTCAGCATCCTTCATCTGATGACAGCATCCAGAGAGAACCAAAGGACAACTGTCCCATCAGAGGTTAAACCTGCACAAGCCACACTGCCCAGGGGTCTGAGAAGGTCCATTCCATGGTTATGAGCATCTCTGCTTCCCACAGAGCATCTCTGCTGGACCTGGAATCTTAGACCCTAACTTCCAGTGGAAGTGTTCCCCCAGTATTCCAGGCTTCCTTCTCCCATTGTCTCTGACTGGATAGATTCCTTCCATCAGTGCTCCCAGAGTCCTTTCCATGTTATTGCAAAAGGAGAACATGTGGTGAGGATCTTCTCTGAATCAAAATGTCCTGAGCGTGGACCACTTAGCTTTGCCCTTATATTCTGTCTTGGGCCTTCCCAGGTGGCACAGAAGTAAAGAATCAGCCTGCCAATGCAGAAGATGCAAGAGGCCCAGATTTGATCCCTGGATCAGGAAGATCCCCTGGAGGAGGAAATAACAACCCACTCCAGTATTCTTGCCTGGAGAATCCCAGGGACAGAGGGGCCTGATGGGTTACAGTCATGTGGTTACAAAGAATTGAACATGACTGAGTGACTGAGCACATATTCTGTCTCATATTCTTTTCTACTTGATGATGGATGCAAATTTTCCCCAAGACGTATGCTTCCGGGATTCAGAAACTATACGTTACACCTTCACCTCCACCCCACCCCGCCAGATACACACCACCACCACCACCATGGATAGTCTTGGAGGGGCGCACTGCAGGGGCTCATGGACGCTCACCATGAAATCAACACATTTTATTCTGTGATGTTTAACTCCCTTTAGACCAGTCTAGCTTTGCTTCCATTCTAGAAGAGAGCAAGCCCAGCATCTCCTCAGAGCCTCTGCCTCCCCTCAGGGTCTTCTCTACTGTTCATGGCAACCTTCAGACTTGCCTCATCTTTAGATAAAGGTCAGTTATTGACAATCTGGCTGGAGAAGAAGCAGTATCAAAGAGCCCAGTGGACCGGGGCTGCCATGTTTGATGCATACAGTCTCTTTGATAGATCACAACATGAAGGTTTTTTGCTCCAGGCAAACTGCTCTAAACTGTCTGGTTTCCTGCAGGAAAGTGGAGTTTGTTTGGGAGAAAGTTGGAGGAGTATTCACTGCTCAGCAGTGACCCATAGATGGGCAGCTATCTCAGCCCGCACCAAGACTGAATGACTGCATAAAAATACGGCAAAGCCCACTGTCAACCAGAAGAAAGCTCAAAGAGCAGTAGGAGTTTCTGCTTGTAATGGAGCTTTTGCTGGATCCACAAAAGATTGGGACTTGGTGCTAATTGAACCCCCACCCTAGGTTGCCTTCCACAGGAAGGGAGCTGGGGACTAAACTTTCAAGACTTATTCTGATCCATCTCAACTTCAGAGTGCATAGGAATGATGACCAATTGCCCTCATTATTTTTGTTTATTTATTTATTTTTGGCTGCGCTGTACGCAGGCACACAGTTCTGGCGAGCCGGGGCCACTCTTAGTTACAGTGCATGGGCTTCTCATTGCAGTGGCTTCTCCTGTTGCAGAGCCTGTCCTAGGGAGGGCAGGCGCAGTAGTTTTAGCGCATGGGCTTAGTTGCCTCATGGTATGTGGGATCGCCATGGACCAGGAATCAAACCCAGGTCAACATTGGCAGGCAGATTCTTAACTACTGACCCATCAAGGAAGCCCGTAGCCCTCATTAGTGACTTTTCTATCATCAGAGACATAGATTCCAAACATGCCTATCACTTGAGAGCCAATGACTCCATTTGTTCAAAAAATTGCATTAATTCAGGCAAAAATAATGATCCAAATGAAATACCAGAAGGGACTATACTTGGAAATCCTTCAGTGATGTATCACACATGAGAACAGAGCTGCGGAAAAGACTTCAGTGTAAATACTGTAATTCTGCCGATAATTAAATAACCTTAAACTGACTCATTATCTTCAGAGTTACATGTTAATAATTTTACTGGCAAACATTTCATAAGTTAATTCTGAAAAGACTTAAGCATAGATAGATTTAATTAATTCCATATTTGCAATAGCTTTTGCGCTTTTAACTTTAAATGATTTCTTGAAAAGTCAAGGAATGTGTAGACATGTTGCATAAGTGGTGAAATGACAACATCACTCTGAAATTATTTGGAAGAGGAGCTCTGTGTTAGAGGATGAGGCTGAAGAAAGACAGCTCTCAGTCCATGATTCTGACAATTGCAGGTCACACTTGGGCAAGGGAGGGGCGTCAGGATGGAAAAACTTGGTATCAGTGATTTTCCACCCCTGAGGTTCTTGTAAAATACTGGGAAATGCATCATTCTATAAAGTGTCTCCTGATGCTTTTTCCATATGCCCATAGATGTGCTTTGTATAGAAGCTGGAGCTGGTGGGCCAAACAGTGATTCATGGTATTTGATGTAAAAAATTTAAAATGAAACCTTAGTCCTTTTCTCAGAAAGACATTCAATATACACTCTCAAACTATCTGCTCTTCAAAGTGTCCAATTCTGGAGGCTGAAGGGAGAATAAATGCCATGAGACTGGTATTTCAAGGTGTGAAAAAGTGAAAGTGTTAGTTGTTCAGTCATGTCTGACTCTTTGCAACCCCATGGATTGTAACCCACTAGGCTCCTCTCTCTATGGAATACTGGAATGAGTGGCCATTCCCTTCTCCAGGGCATCTTCCTGACCCAGGGATCAAGCCTGGGTCTCCTGCATTGCAGGCAGATTCTTTACCATCTGAGCCACCAGGAGGGTATACCTAGTATCATTTCACTGAAATGCCTTCAGCTCTGGGATCTTTGGACAGCTCCCCAGTCCCATAGATGAGTTTTCCTCTCTGGGAATAGATAACACCCAGCTGCATGGACCTGATGGTGCGGTGCTGTCTTTCTTCTAGTTTCATCAGAGAAAAATCTAACCCAAGTGATGGACACATGTACCCTCCATTCTGCAAAGAACTCTTGTGATCACCAGCTCGTTGTCCTCATCTCTTGACTTCATTTACTTGAAGTAAAAGATAGACATTGGCTTCTAATTAACCCACCTAACCCTGCAGTTTTAAATATCTTTTCTTTTGTGAAACTCTGGATCAAGGTTAATGATTCAACTCTGCTTCTAAGCATGTTCTTTGAGAAGGTAATTCACTCCTACTAGGGGAAGCATGCCAGGGCATACCATGGCTGTGCTCAGGGTCAGGGCAATTTGAAGTGACTTTTATTAAGGCAACAGGAAGAGGGCTGGAGGTTGGGTCACATCCTCAGCTAATTACAGACACTTTATTCTGGGACCGATTAACATTCAGAGGCAGGGCCAGAGGCAGGGCCAGACCTGGAGCGGAGAAAGGACATGATAAGAAGGGTTTAAACTAAACCCATATATTTCTACTGTGTAGAAAGAAGATTTATCCTTGGGATGCATCTAGCCATGACTCTTGCTTCCTTTGTGAGTTTAGGAATTAACCTTTTCACTTAGAGCCCCCAAATGAGCCTTACTGAAGGGGAAGAATGCCACTGAGCAGCGCGTGGAGGTGAAGATGACCTGGGAATGTGGTTTAGCTGTTTTCTCTGAGAGGCTGAGGACTAAGTGGCAGACTCCAGACCCAAACTCCCTATGGTTATCAACAATACTGAACTCCATTATGGATAGAAACAGGCATCATTTCTTGGCTGCGTTAATTTTTAATAAGTGAGTTGCATCAAATCTAATCATGCGATGGAGGGCAGTTTTTCTATTTTATAAGCAAAGATAAATCCCTTTCCAATTCACAAGCTCCTTGGTGGCCGTTTGCAGAGGCATTTGGGGTGGCACACTTTAAACCTTCATCTCCTATTGTCATCCCCGACTTGTAAGTACCTCTGCAAGATTCACTGTTGCTTAAATAATTGAATCTATTTAAAGACATGAAGCCAATTAACTTTTCAGTTTATGACCAAGAAATAATTTCACCATGTGTGGTCAGATTGTGCTAAGTATCTGGGGATTCAATTATTGTTCAGAGCTCAGAAAAAATCCAAACAGGATCTTAAAGTACGTCAGACTGCCTTTTCCATGGCATTTATCAGGGTAACCTCGGAGTCCAGACTTGTGGGGACACTAAGCAAGCAAAGCTCCATCTAACATCTGTAAATCCCATTTGGTTTTTCCACCAAAACCCTCAGGCAAGATGTGTGAATTGGGGATCCATGTTTCCATGCTCTTGTTTCGGTGTCATTTGGTTTTTTCCTTACCTGGTGCAATTCTTTTCTTTTCATAAGACACCCAGTGCACTCCTAGGTTCTGGTCTTCATTTTTTTTCCCCCTTAGGCTTTCTAGGTGCATGGGGCTTTCCTGGTGGCTCAGATGGTAAAGAATCCACCTGCAGTGCAGGTGGATTGATTTCATCTCTGGTTTGATCCCTGGTTGAGAAGATCCCCTGGAGAAGGGAATCTTCTCAGTATTCTTGCCTGGGGAATCCCATGGACAGAGAAGCCTGGCAGGATACAGTCCATGGAGTCGCAAAAAGTCGGGCAAAGCTCAGTGACTAATGCTATGCACATTAAAGTGTCAGTGATGGATGAGAAGTTTTAAAAAAAGGTTAACTTTTCTTGTGGGAATTTGCATTTTTAATAGGAAATGTCATCTGATAATAAAGAGAAGAAAATGTGGGCAGTTGGATTATTAGAAGTTACTGCAGGCTGAGAACCCTGAGGACATCTTGGTCCTCTGGGAGCTGGCAGCTCTCTACCACGTGGGCTGCACTCTCTGCATTACCCCTTCCCTCCCACATGACCCACAGCACAGAGCCACCACCCAGGGGCAAAGGGGAAAGTCGAGATCTGCATATGTGGTCCAGGTGCTATGTAGGTGAAAAATCTCCTTCGCCTCTGAGGTTTATTCTTTTATTTCACCATCAATTCTAGCTCTTGACTCCCAAATCTGTAATACTGGTCCAACCCTTCTCTCAAACTTCAGAGATGTCTCTAGAATTTTTTAAGCGATATCTCCATTTGCACACCCTCCTCCCTTTACAGACTAAACATGCCCAACTTAATGAATATGCAGCCACCATTTACCCAGCTGTTCAAACCAGAAACCTGGGCATCACCCATGTCTTCTTCCTCTCATTCATTCATTCTGCATATCCAGTTGGTCACAAATGAGACCACAGTTATGACCTGAGTCTTTCCTACATTTGACTCCTTCCATTCTTACCCCCACCTCCAGGATGACTACAAACTATTATCTTTGCTTTCTGTCCCATGCTTGTTGTTACACTGCTTATCTCTCTTAGTCATTCAACACCCTTCACAGATGGCACCTCCTCCATGCAGCCTTCCTTGAAATCTTCACTCTCCACCCCCCACCACTATAATCACTCCTTCCTTTAAACCTGTCACCTCCTGTCCTGTAGCACACATCCTTGCCTGCCTTACATAAAGGTTATTTGGGCACCTGTGTTGACCCACCTACTTTTTTCTTGAGAAGGAGCAGGGCTTTTCATCTCTGTACTCCCTTCACTTAGAATGGCCCCTGGTCTATGACTGTTAAATGAACAAAAGCAACATTCAGCTAAGACCAGAATTTGAAGACAATTTGGAGGAGCAAACAGGTGCCAGCTGCCTCGTTATTCTCCAGAGAGACTTAGAGGGGAGTTGGACATTTCTGAGGAGTTCTTTGCTGCTACAACCAGCTCTCCAAATGAGGATTAGAGGGTGCAAGGAAAGCTGAAGACTCAGGGCCCAAATCTCTCCAGCCTATCTTAACACCAGAAGAATCTACCATCATGGAGAACTTACTCTGGAGCATGATGAGGTTTGATGTCACCAGAGATCAGCCCATGATACGCCAAAGCCTTTACCAAGGTGAACTCTGGCTGGGGGCTGACCAAGTGAGAGCAAGAGTCTTGGGAATGAGCCCTCAGGCAGGTGGCTCTCTGGGTCGGGCTGGTAATGAGGGTGGAAAGACTGCAGCCAGGAGCATTAGAGACATGGAAACAAAGTGTGGTTCACGTTGGGGCTGCCTTCCTTCCTCTTGGCTCATTCAGGGATCTGTGGCCCAGACTGTCCATATGCAATATAACCACAGGGTCCCTTCGTCTTCCCAAACGGGCATTTCCAATAGCTTTCTCCTGCAGAGTGCTCTTGGGGAGGGGTCCTACGCCAGAAATGGTTTCTACAACAGTCTGTGAACGGTGGAGCCTCTAGTGGGTGGGGCTGTCAAGCATGCAGTTTGTTAGTTGCTCAGTCATGTCCAACTCTTTGTGATTTCAGGGACTATAGCCAATCAGGCTCCTTTTTCCATGGAATTTTCCAGGCAAGAATACTGGAGTGCATTGTCATTCCCTTCTCCAGGGCAACTTCCTGACCCAGGGATCAAACCTGGTCTCCTGCATTGCAGGCAGATTCTTTACCACCGGAGCCACCTGACTCAGGGCTAATGAAGAGGTGTTCTGAGGGGTTCCCAGGGAGAACCTACACACAAACCACAGTAACTTCTCCCTGTTTCTGGGATCCAAACAACGTGAGTCTCTGAAAGCAAAGTCTGACCACATGGCAAAATCATTTCTTGATCATAAACTGGAAGTTAATTGGCTCCATTTCATTAAGTGGATCTAATTATTTTAGCCCCAGCAAAGGTTGTGGTGAGAGTTACTAATGATGGTGCTCTTAGCTGTCTCCTGCCTCAGGGACCTGGTCAGCACTCCAGTGGCCTGGATGAGTTAATGTAGCAATGACTAAGGGGCCCTAGGGGCCAGGAAGGAAGAGGTTTCACAGAACTGGGGCCTTGGGAGCCAACTGCCTAGATTAAGAACTTCAGATATCCCCATGCCTGAATTGGAAATGAGTTTGGAACTTTATCCAACAGCATAAACCAGCGCAAACTGTTCTTAGAGACAGAAGAAGGCAAAGGGCTACAGAAGAAATGAGGCCATCAAACCCTGGCGGTGCATGGATGGCAGGCCCAGGATTTCAGTCCAGACCCGAGCTTTGCAGGCGTAAGTGAGCTTGGCCATGCTCCAGGGAGAGTACTGAGCTGTGCCATAGCGATTATTTTCCTTTCAGCTGTGCTAGTGAAGAACCACCCATGAGCCTTTAAACAAACACAATGACCACACAACAGGAATAAAAGAGTGCAGAGAATCAAGCAGTGGCCCCCAAAAGTCTCATATTCAGGAAAGAATTCGTTTATTTCTAGGCATGGCTGCATGTTGTCCACTGAAATAACGAATTGCTGTTAGCTATCTGTTTTATAATTAGTTACTAAAATCCTAAATTTCACTGTATTCTTAATCTCAAGTCCAGCAGATGAGGCCTACATCACAAAAGCATTGTAAAGCATTTTATTTTTGTGCCATTGGAAACAGACTTCAGAGCCTGTTGTTATATAGGACTTCCCTGGTGACTCAGGGGTAAAGAATCCTCCTGCCAACGCAGGAGATGCAGGTGATGTGGGTTCAATCCCTGGGTCTAGAAGACGCCCTGGAGAAGGGAGTAGCAGCCCACTCTAGTATTCTAGCCTGGAGAAGGCCATGGACAGAGGAGCCTGGCAGGCTGTGGTCCAAGTGTCACCCAGAGTCAGGCATGCACACATACGGACTTCAGGGGGTGGTGTGTGTGTGTGCGTGTGTGTGTGCACCTGCTTCTCAATGACCTTGGTGTGTGTGTGTACGTGTGTGTGTGCACGTGTGTACCTGCTTCTCAATGACCTTGGTGTGTGTGTGTGCGTGTGTGTGTGTGCACGTGTGTACCTGCTTCTCAATGACCTTGGTGTGTGTGTGTGTGTGTGTGTGTGTGCACGTGTGTACCTGCTTCTCAATGACCTTTGTGTGTGTGTGTGCGTGTGTGTGTGTGCACGTGTGTACCTGCTTCTCAATGACCTCAGTCACTATTTTTACAAAATTAAATGTCTTGAGTGGCATGAATGATGATGATGTCAGCTTCAGATATCCTACTATGACTCCCTTATCCCCCTACCCACCCAAGTTCTGACTAAATGGAGAAATAAAACCAAAAGTAGCCAATGAACTCCCCTGTGAACTCTCTTATTAGTGGAGGCCAGATTGGATGATCCCACTCTGCTGCTGCTGCTAAGCCGCTTCAGTCGTGTCCAACTCTCCACAACCCCATAGATGGCAGCCCACCAGGCTCCCCCGTCCCTGGGATTCTCCAGGCAAGAACACTGGAGTGGGCTGCCATTGCCTTCTCCAGTGCATGAAAGTGAAAAGTGAAAGTGAAGTTGCTTAGTCATGTCCGACTCTCCATGACCCCATGGACTGTAGCCTACCAGGCTCCACCATCCATGGGATTTTCCAGGCAAGAGTACTGGATTGGGGTACCAGTGCCTTCTCCATGAGCCTACTCTAGCTGTTGGTGTTACAAGCTGACAGTGGTGGGTAGAACTGCCCACCCGGATCAGGGAGCCCCATGCTGGACCCAAGAGAATCAGAGACAAATGTGCACTCTTCCAGGAGCAGTCTAAGTTTTTCCTCCAAAATTTACCACACAGATAAGTCACCTGCCTTCCTGGTGTGAATGAGAAGTGGTCCTGCCGTATCAGTAAACAAGGGACGCTGCAGCCACCAAGCCCCCACTTTATAGCTTCCCTGACCGTGAGCCCCGAGGGAGCTCAGGATGGAGGCAAACCGTCTGCCCACTGTCACGTCCTCAGCCACTGTAACCATCACCGTGGTGCACCCTGGGGGGACTCAGGATGGAGGAAAAACAGGATACTGGCCCCAGAGAGTTAAGGACAAAGGAGTGATTTCAATGAGCCTAGACTCTTGCATCTTCCCATATTTAGAAAAGTGCTAAATTCCTTAACTTGAGATATCTGGTTTTCTGTAATAAACGGTAATCTTGTGGTGTTCTAACACCATAGTCTTTACTCAAAAACTCCTATAAATCCTGGCTCCCGCTTGGCTCTTAGGAGCAGTCTCTCAGAGAGATCCGAGAGTCTCATCTCCTGGGCTTAAAATCTTCAGAATGTCCACCAGATAAAACATAATTCTTAACTTCTGCATGCCTGTGTGCTAAGTTGCTTCAGCTATGTCCGACTCTCTATGACTCTATAGGCAGTAGCCCAACGGGCTCCTCTGTCCAGGCAAGAATACTGCAGTGGGTTGCCATGACCTCCTCCAGGGGATCTTCCTGACCCAGATATCAAATGTTTCCTGCATGGGGAGGCAGGTTCTTTACCACTACTACCACCTGGGACACCTTCTCAACTTTTAGGTTGTGCAGCTTTTCCAGTGGGCACTGGAGAAAACAGTACAGAAGTGGGTGACATAGACCATCAGTGTGGGAGAAAGCATTCTGGCAGAGATTTTATAGAAGCCAGGGATGAACCCAGTGTAGCACTGTACCTACAGGCAGTCTTATCTTCACAGAAACATGCATTAGGAGTCCCATCGCAGAGATGAAGAGATTGATGTGGTCAGAAAGTCAGATGACTTGTCCAAGATCAGCTAGTTAGTAATGTGTGTGTTCAGTCACTCAGTTGTGTCTGACTCTGCAACTCTACGGACTGTAGCCCACCAGGCTCCTTTGTCCATGGAGTTCTCCAGGCAAGAATACTGGAGTGGGTTGCCATTTCCTCCCCCAGGGAATCTTCCCTACCCAGGGATCAAACCTGCATCTCCTGTATCTCCTGCACTGGCAGGCAGATTCTTTACCACTGTGCCATCTCAGAAGCCCCAGTTAGTTAGGATGGAGATCTAAATGCAGGGTTTTTAAGCTGTAACCATTTAAAAAGCTCAAATGTTTATACTTAAAAATTGTGCAGAATCATGTTCTTCAGAAAATGGCCCAGGACTCCTGGGAATTCCCCAGACCCTTCCAGAGTGCCTTCAGGGTCAAAACTATTTTCATCAGGGCACTAAGATATCATTTTCTGTCTTCACTCTCATTCTCTCATGGATGAATAGCAGAGTTTTCCAGAAGCTATGTGACATGTAGCATCACCATTGATTGGAGAAGCAGCAAGGGGAGTTCAGCTGTTAACCAGAACTTACAGGGATTCGCAAAAATTGTGAAGTGATGTCACTCTTCTCACTAGCTTTTTGTCTGATGAAACATATTTCACTTTACAAAAAATATTTATGTTAATATGTGATAAACTTCTTTTTTTAGTGAAATAAGGAATATTGAAATGTTTTCTCAGTTTTCATTTCCAGTACGATAAATCTGAATGGATGTAAATAAAAGCTCTTGGGGGGTTCCTGCATGTTTTTAAGAATGTAAAGTGTTCCAGAGACCAAATTTGAGAACCACTGGTATAAACTCTAATTTAACTAGATAAAATGTGTGTCCCCTTTGGACTTCCATTTCTATGCACTTCAGAGGACTAGTTCAGCTAACAGTCAACTAAAAATAAACTTTGGAGCCTGGTGTCACAGGGAAGTGAAGAGACGAAGCCATCCTTTGGTATGGCTTATGTATCTCAGAACTCAGGAAAATCTGAAAAACTTCTTTTTTTTCTCTTAAAAATTATTGTGAGCTCTTGTGAAGACACATCCAAGACCAGGAAATCCCAGCATAGAACAGAAACATATAGTTGGATATTTATTTTTTGTTTTCTCCACCATTGATCAGGTAAACAATCAGGACTCAGTATTTATTCTATTCTTTCTGCCTGAAAAGAATCAAGTAATCAATTTGTGAGCTTCTGCTGAAAATCAACACTTTTCAGGGCAAAGCCCATGTGTCCCACAGAACCACAGAACCAAGGTCATGGTTTGACCTTGGCAAAGACACAGCCATGTGGCCTCTCTTTACCAGCTGCTCCCTAACTTCTGAGGGCGGAGGCCGTAGGAAGTACTATAATTGTGTTCGATTTTAAGTAGCTCAAAAAAACCAAAATAAGTCTCTTATATGTGGTTAAGCTTATTGTCTTTTGAAGAACTTCAGTACCTGCAGGGTCCTCAGTTATTAGCTTGGTCCAATCCACTCATTTTACTAGGAAATAAATAGGATTCACAGGAAGAGAGCACCCAGCCCAAAGTCAACACCCCTCACTGCTTTGGATGCCTGTTGTGGGTTCTTTAGAAAACCTTGGGGTTCCAACCCTGCTTTGGCAAGTGTCCAGTGACCAGATAGGTACATGTCACTTGGAGGAGCCCAGCAAGGAACTCTCCACACCCATAGACTGTGTCCTTGCCTGGTAAACCTTCCACCCAGGCAATGGACCCGGCATCAGAGTTATGTGTTTAATCCCCTGTTCTCATATTGGTCTAGGAAGTCCTTAGTCTGTGTCTTTGGTCATTATTGTTTTCCAGCATCCGGTATAGATTCCTTAGCACACACCTGATCCTTCATACATGTTTGTTGAATGAATGAGTGAATGAATGAATGCATAAACACATAACCTGATGATTGATAGGAGCCATTTTTTATTTAGACAAGAAAGGGCAGTATGATTAAAACATTTGGCCTGCTTTGTAGTTTTTGTTCAGTTGCCCAGTTGTGTTCAACTCTTTGCAACCCCATAGACTGCAGTACATCAGTCCTCCCTGTCCTTCACCATCTCCCAGAGTTTGCCCAAGTTCATGTTCATTTCATCAGTGATGCCATCCAGCCATCTCATCCTCTGATGCCCTCTTCTCCTACTGCCCTCAATCTTTCCCAGAATCAGAGACTTTTCCAATGAGTCATCTGTTCACATCAGATGACCAAAACACTGGAGCTTCAGCTTTAGCATCAGTCCTTCCAAATATTTAGGGTTGATTTCCTTTAGGTTTGACTGGTTTGATCTCCTGTCCAAGGGGCTCTCAAGAGTCTTCTCCAGCACTACAGTTCAAAAGCATCAATTCTTTGGTGCTCAGCCTTACTTATAATCCAACTCTCACATCTGCACATGACTACTGAAAAAACCATGGCATACACCATAGTTTTGTCAACTCTTCTGAAAGTTACAGAACAGGGTAGATTGCCCTTAGGGGTTTATATTTTCACTGCTTGAAGACATGAGGAATTGGAATCAACCAAAGATTCTTTCAGGTTGTATGTTCCATGATTTTGTGCTCCAAATTCAGTATTTTCAACAGTATTTGGTGGCTATCCACAGTAGGCCAGATCCTCTACCAGATACGGGAATGCAACAAACCAGGCAAGGTCCTGATCTCAGAGTCTTGCTGGGAAGAAAAGAAGGCAATGGAAATTTAATGGGATGAGGGGCTGATGGAACCACAGAGGGAAACAGCTAACCCAGCATTGGGGAGACATCCTACAGGTGGAGACATCAGCAGAAACTGGAAGGATGCATCCAAATGAGTGAGGAGAAGGTGAGTAGAGTGAGAGGGAGGCGTGAGGTTGTTCTGGGAGGTGCAAACTGCTTGTGTAAGGCTAAGAGGCAAGCAACGTCCATGTTCAAGGACACAGTTTGGCTGGAGTGTTGGGCTTCCTGTCCAGTTTGGCAGACAGCCACCTCAGCAGCCCTGCTGGCATTTATCTGGTCTCTGAAATAATGCAAAAAGAATGGAATGGTGCAGGGGAATGAAATAAAATCCTCTCACCTCCACGGACTGTCCTGACCAACCTCCCCTGAGCTGAACATTTTACAACCTGTCTCCTCCTGACTTTCCCAAATCAGGGGAAATTGCTGAACAAGACAAAATATGGTCACAGGTGTGACCAAGATGGAGATTTGACCTTGTGAGTCTGTCTTTAAGGAAGGGAGGGTTTTTGTTGCTGTTGTTGTTGTTCCAATTTGGCAAATTGGCATTCCCATTCCTTGCTACACCAGCAGTTGGCCTGAAAGTTGCAGTTTCATGCAAGACACCCATCTATCAAGGGCAGGACAGTTTTGATGGTTATGAGAATATATGAAAGTGCTGTTTGGATGATATTAAATGGAAGCAAAGTAGGTCAATATTGTCTGGAATAATGAACTTGAGTTTAATCAACATATCATAAGCAAAATTATTTGGAAAAGCCTAACAAGTTATTGTTGCTGTATTTGGTTATTTGACTGTTTAATCTTCTAATGTATGCACATAATAATAAAATAATTTTACATGTGGGTAGAGCTCATTTTTCTATAGTCATACAAGTGTATTTAACAATATGTTAATAATGCATCATGCTGTATTTGTGGGGAAAGGTTTTTAACATTGTACTCATCAGGTGACATTGAATTGTCCTCCTGTTTCATACCCACATGCAGCCTAGTGGTCTTGAGTGTGTGTGTGTGTGTGTGTGTGTGTGTGTGTGTGTGTGTGTGTGTGTGAGTCACTAAGTCATGTCCAACTCTTGTGAGTCAGTTGACTGTAGCCCGCCAGGTTCCTCTGTCCGTGGAATTTTCTAGGTAAGAATACTGAAGTGTGTAGCCATTCCCTTCTCCAAGGGATCTTCCTGACTCAGGAATCAAACCTGGGTCTCCCATATTGCAGACAGATTCTTTACCATCTGAGCCACCTTGGAAGCCTCGTCTTGAACATAAGTGAAGAGAAGTGAAAGTTGCTCAGTCATGTCCAACTCTTTGCGAACCCATGTATTGGGAATTCTTCAGGCAAGAATACTGGAATGGGTTGCTGTTTCCTTCTCTAGGGGATCTTCCCAAACCAGGGATCAAACCCAGGTCTCCTGCATTACAGGCAGATTCTCTACTGTCTGAGCCACCAGGGAAGCCCTTGAGTATAAGAAGTATTTAATATTAATAAAAATGGGTAGAATTAAGTGGAGAAGCAAGCTTGTTTCCCAGATCATCAACTATAGCAGGGCCAAGGAAAGTATTATTTTTGGAGTACTGTGATTGCTCCATGATGCCTAACAACCTTCACAAATTCAAAGACATTTCTGCCAACCTTGAGAAAAAAAAAAAAGACAGCAAACAAGATGTGAATTATTTACCTTAAATAGGACTGTTTTTTTTTTTTTTTAAACCATGCTGATTCTTATCTTGTTCCCTCTAAACTCTTGCAAACCTCAGAGGAAGAATCTGAGTGAGGCAGGCAGGAACACAGAAAGTTTCAGGTGCTTTCACTAATTGTCCTCAGGAATAGACTGGTGCCTGTGCTCCAGAGACATCTCTCCTGGCTGCTGAGACTCAGGAAATTCTCTCACCCTGGGTAAGTCTTGGCACCTCCCATTTTGGAAAATGTGAGGTCTAAGTTGAGGTATTCCTGATAAGTAAGTACCTGGTACAGGTAAATGTCTTCAAGAGACATTGCACCTCCTGATTATTTTATTATTGTCATTTTCATCATCCTTAATTATCATCAATGTCATCAAAGCTATCACCATCCTCACCATCACCATCAGCATAGTCAGCATCAGTATCATCACCATCACCTCTGTCATCATGACCACCACCATCATCATCATCCTCACCATCACCATTATCACTATCATCACATCACAATCTTCACCATCACCATCCTCACCACCATCACCAGCCTCATCATCAACATCGTCACTATTATCACCCCCATCACTATCATCACCATCATCATCACTAGGGTCAAAGAGGAGTCATCTCCACATTTAAGATGCATTTGACCCACTGAACTTGATGCATTTTCTTTGGCCCAAACAAAACACATTGGCCAATTCATCTTTGTTCTGCCCTGTTGGCTTGAGATCTGGCACCATTTTGCAGAGTGTTGCTATTTCTGTTGACATTTCAGATTCCCTTGGGTCTGTGACTTAGGTAGCAGAGAGGGTGATAAATTAGTTTTGGAGATTAGGGCATTTATTATGGCCCTGAGGACAGACAGTTTCAGGAAAAAAAAAAATGGTGCCTCTACACATGCCTGGACCCTTGACTGTAGTCAGCCTCATCCATCCATTCCAGGTTAAAAGGAAAAAGGGGCTGGACCCAGTGGTTGTCCAGCACCCATTGCTCTGCTCTCCTTGTGAAAGTGACCTTCACAGTTTAATCAGTTGGTAGCAGCAAACCAGATTGCCTCCTAGTAAAGCATAGTTTAAGATCAGTTTCAGGAATTTTCTGAGTGTTTTTTATCTTTGCGGTGAAGCCATAACAGCCTTTGCAGCAGCTGGGCAGGCTGAAAAGTTGATGCTTCCAGCTGCTCATTAGGGTGTAATGGCATTTCTGAAAGTAGATGCTCCTGCGAGCAGCAGGCAGAAGCCTCTTGCAGCAACAGCTTGATGTATATTCCTCATCAATGAGGTTCTGGCTGATGTACGGGCCGTCAGGGACTGAACTCAGGCAGCTCTGGAGTCTGAAGGGGTGCTGAGAGCTCTGTTACAGGGATACGGGGTGGGGACCATTTCTGGGTATGTAGGTGCAAACGAGGGGTGAGAGGGGCTTGGTGGGTCTGACTGGAGTTATACAGTGGAGGCAGAAGGATGGGTTAGAAGCAACTTAAAGCCTTCCTCTCCAGTTTAGATTGAGCTGTAAATTCTGACTCTAACATGGCTATTATATTTGATGGGATTAAAGTTTGGGAGGAAAACTAGTCTTTGAAGTCAGTAAAATTCTGGATTCAACCTCAGTTTATCTTTTTAATAATCTTATGACCTCAGATAAATCATTTCCTCTTTCTGGGCTTCACTTTCTTTATCAGTACCACCGGTACAATTGAACACAATTTCTTACATCTTTCGCTACACAGTAAACCACCCTAAGACAGCTTAATCATACCTTTTATAGTTTCATGGGTTGATGGAACTTAGCGTTGTATGTTCATTTGGGAACTCTCATGGTTACATTCAGACAGTGGCTGTGTTTAGAGTCATCCAAAGGTTTGGCTAGGCTGGAAGGTCAAGACTGCCCACTTCACTTATGTCTTAGCACCTAAGCTGGGCTGGCTGGAAAAAATGGGGGTGGGTGAGGTGGAACTTCTTTCTCTCCATGACTGGTTTGAGCATCCTCGAAGTATGGCTGCCTCAGATTAGCTGAGTTCTCACACGGAAGTCAACTTTCCAAAGACTGAGCATTCTAAGATGGAGAAACCAAAGCTGCCAGTCTGCAGTGGCCCGGGCCCAGACAGTCACAATCAATTTTGCTGTAGAGCAGTAGGCAAGCAGTCACTGAGTCTATTCAGACTCAAATGGAGGAGCAAGGACACCATCTCTACATTGGAGGATGGCAGAGAATCCTTGCGACCATCTTTAATCCTCTTCTACATTGAGAAAATTCTATTTACCCCAGGTACCACTGAAAAGCCCTGGGTCAGGAAGATCCTCTGGAGAAGGGAATGGCCACTCCAGTATTCTTGCCTGGAAAGTCCTATAGACAGAGGAGCCTGGTGGGCTACAATCTACAGGGCCACAAAGAGTTGTACACAACTGAAATGATTCAGCATACATATGCACACCACAAAAAAAAAAAAATTAACGGGAGGAAAGAATCTTTCTGAGAGCCTGACACAAATACATAGTTAATAAACACCTGTTCCTCCTCTTTTCACCCTCGTCCTTTCCAGATCTCTTGAAACTGAGGTTCTCACCGGCACCAGGGTCCTGAGACAGGATGTCCCTCATTTTCCCTCCTTAACTGGCAATTATGGGAAAATCTGTCCTTCTAAGATTTTAGATTAAGATGGCTGTTCTCAGTCCTGGATGCACATTAGGAACTCACGGGAAACTTTCATGAAAGCCAGCTCTTGTCCTTCCCCTAGAGCTTCTATCTTGGCTGTTTGATATGGGCCCCTTATGTATCTAAGTCCCTCCCCCTAGTCATTTTCATGTCTGCAGTGAGAGGGTGGGTGCTGAAGTTTCAAGATTTCTGTGTGCATTTGCTGACATGTTACCAGGAGAGGTGACAAATTGACCTACCCCCAAATCTGCCAGTACTGGGTGTCAGGGTCAGCCCCAGGGAGCCAAAACTGGGCTCCAAGAGATTGGGACTCTGCAAAATGCCTTTGATAAAAGGTGGTAATTGGAAAAGACCCTGATGCTGGGAAAGATCGAAGGCAAAAGGAGAAGGGGATGGCAGAGGATGAGATGGTTGGATGGCATCATCAGCTCAATGAACAGGAACTTGAGCAAATCTGGGAGATAGTAAAGGACAGAGGAGTCTGGCGTGCTACATGACTTAGTGACTAAATAACAACAATTAGATAATAACAACAACCCATTTCTAGGAGTTCCTGAACAGGGAAGAGGAGACAGACAAGAAGCAGCAGGCTGGTGATGAGGGCTCCAAGAGGATGTGAACTGTGCAGAAACCCAAGGGGCCACCGCTTATGATCACTGGGTGATGCCCTGCCCCCTGGTCTCTCTGGTGCCCAAAGCAAATGGAAGGTGTTGACAAAGTCACGCCAAGGTGGGTGTCTCCCCATCACCCCATCTCCTTTAGTGAGTGCTTGAGCAAACATTCCTTCTCTCAAGATTTAACAGTCATATTCATAAAAATAAAATGGTGACATGAGACCCCTATTAAAGAGAACAACCACATTTGGTTTCCATCAAGTCTGGAATGGCCATGATGGATATAAATTGCTGGCTTTTTGGAGTAAAGTGCTGAGCAGGTACAAATATCACCCACACCTTGAAGGTATCTGCTGAGTCTTATTATTCTTGGGTAATTGGGGTTGTGGCCAGTTGCTCTCTCTTATCGGTCAGAGTTTCTGAAACTGGCACCTCTAGGGTGAATTAGTGCCCCCTTCATAAGCTGCCAAGAGCCAATTAAAGCTTTCTCTGCCCAAGCAAGGAGAGTTTCTCCTAACCTCTCCAGCTTTCCCTCTTCCATGATACCCTCCCTTCCCTGCCCACCACAGCTATCCAGGAGTGGGAAGGCTCTGGACAAAAAGATGGGGTAAGAGTGGATTCTGCAGGTTACAGGAGCTGGAAAGTGGACAGGGAGTGGAGTGCTGTGATCAGTTTCTAAAGAGAAAATGCATAACCAGTTAAATGTTCTGACTCACCAAAAATAGCAGTTTTCAGGTGGGAGCGCAGTTTGGGAGAGCCAGTTAACCTAAACAAAATGACTCAACTGTCCGTGATCATCTGATATGATTGAGCAGTTGATGTATTAGGAAGAGAATGAGGCAGAAATTAGGGCACTTCTTCCTCATCTCAAGTTTTACTTTTCTCTGTGAATTCCCCATCTGTCTTCAGCCTCTTGGTGAATAAAATAGTCCTGGGAGGACTCCATCCTTGTGGCCTCCTGGGTGCCACCTGGAACCAGCTTGGAGGGTGACGAGGACCCCAGGGAAGAGGGTATGATGAGAAAAGGCACCTCGAGACACAGAGGGGAGAACCTGCTAATATCTTTCGAAGTTGATTGCTGTGTGCATGGTGGACTCCAATTCGTACAAAGCCTCATGAATTTATTTTATCTTTTACTGAATAATTCATTTTTGATAATATGAGGTTTTATTAACTTTGACTGTCCATGCTGTGAGCAATGGATTCGTAACCGGCTGTGTGACCTTCCAATGGCCTTAGCCGTGGGACCTGAATGCACATGTGTACCATATGTATTAGTGTCCTGGAATGTTCAGAGCACAGCCCTAAAGACTGGGTGGCTTAAACAACAGACATTTGTTTTCTTGCGGTCCTGGAGGCTGCAGGTCCTAGATCAATGGGTGAGCAGGGTTGGATCCTCCTGAGGACTCTTTCCTTGGCATGTGGACACCACCTTCTCCCTGTGTCCTCCTGTAGTCATCCCTTTGTGTGTCTGTGGTCTGTGTCCTGATCTCCTCTTCTTCTTAAGACACCAGTCCAATGGGATTAGGATCCATCCCCCAATAACCTCATGCAACTTAATGATCTTTATAAAGACCCTCTCTGCAAATGTAGTCACATATTGAGCTGCCAGGGTTAGAATTCCAGTATAAATTTGGGGAGGGGGTTGTCATGATTCAGCCCATAATGCCACCGAAAGCCAGTATAGCATCCTGCCTTTGGGTCAGCAGGCCTGGGCCTGCAGAAAGCCCCCCTCCTCTCTGTGACCAGCTGCCTTTTCTGTCCTCTCTGCAGGCTGTTGGCTGCTGCAGACTTGGTTTGGGAAGGCTGTGCACCTTATAGTAATGCCCTTCACCTCCTGGGCGCTGGCTTATTTAATATAGCAGCTTCCTTTTCACCCTCCATGGCCATAAACAAAGACAGATTTTTCCTCTCAAGTTTAAGGCCTTTGAATATAGAACAGAACCAGTTTTATAGATGAGGGAGGTAGATCTCCTCTCATGTGAGGTTGCGTGTGATAAGAAAGCCCCTCGCTCAGCGAATTCCTCCTTCTGGGAGATCTCCTATAAACGCGCTTCCATATGCAGTTGAGTGCAGCACAGACAGAATGCTTAGCTCTTGCCCCGATGAGTCTGAGCAAAAATTTTATCTCCCTGATTGTTCACCAAGGATCTGCTGCCTCTCCAGGAAACACTATTTGGCATGTCACATAAATCAAGTCCATCAGCAGATTCAAGCTCATTTGCTTCACAGCTTTCTGATGTCATGCATCTCAGTCTTCCTGGGTGAGCACCCTCCTGGTTATAGAAATTCAGTGGTCCCTCATTGCCCCTGCCCTCCCCAAGCACCTGGCTGCTCTCTCCTACTTGCAGATCAAAGCTTTCTTCTCTGAACAAACCGACTCCTGGCCACCCAGACTCCTCCCAGCCTCTGACTGCCCTCCAAACACCTGCGTCACCCAGCTGCTGGTGCTCTGACCTGGGAATTCAGAGCACAGAAAGCATTACCTGGAGTTTGTTTGTTTCCTGAATATTCACCTCATTTCTCTGAAGTTGCAGAAGACGGAGGAGAGGGAAGAAGTGGCTCTAATCTTTCTGAGTGATTACAAAGGGCCGGGCTTGGGCAGAGAGAATGTGTTTTCTGGCCATAGCGTTGTTTTCCATCTTGGCAATTGGGGTTTTAGAAATAAAAGCATTATTTATTTATTGGAATGCCCCAAATATTTTAATCTTCAGGCTTTACTTCCAGGTGACTCAGCACAGCTCCCAGAAATAAAAGCTCACAGAGGCAATCACTGTCTCCTCTCTCTGCTATACCCGCCCCCCACCCCCCAGGGAGGGTGTCCAGCAGGAAACAGAGCCTCTGTCACCCCACTTGCTGAATGATGTCCCTGTCATTTCTAATTAAACCTTGGGCTTCCTGGAAAGCTCCCCTTTCTCCACATGGTGCTCTGGCTTCTGTTTCTCCTTTATTTGTACTTCTTTTTGCAAATGGCAGAATAATGTAGAGATCAAGAGCATGCTGGCCAATGTAGGAGGCGTGGGTTCAGTCTGTGAGTCAGGAAGTTCCCCTGGAGAAGGAAATGTCAACCCACTCCAATATTCTTGCCTGGAGAATCCCATGGATAGAAGAGCCTGGTGGACCAGTCTGTGGGGTCACAAAGAATCAAACACAGAAAACAACAGCACAAACTAGAACATGGATCTAGAGCCAAGCAGCCTGGGTTCAAATCCCAGCTCTGCCACTCACTAGCTGGTGGCTTTGGACAAGTTACTTAACATCTTTGTGCTTTATTTTCTTCAATGGTTAAGTGGGAGATAATTATAGTACCTACAGTTTCTCAGTTGTGTCCAACCCCTTGCGGCCCGATGAACTTCAGCACACCAGGCTTTCCTGTCCTTCACCATCTCCTGGAGCTTGCTCAAACTCATGTGCATTGAGTTAGTGATGCCATCCAACCATCTCATCCTCTGTCATCCCTTTCTCCTTTTGCCTTCAGTCTTTCCCAGCATTAGGGTCTTTTCTAATGAATCAGCTCTTCACATCAGGTGGCCGAAGTATTGGAGCTTCAGCATCTGTCCTTCCAATGTATATTTAGGATTGATTTTCTCTAGGATTGACTGGTTTGCTCTCCTTGCAATCCAAGGGACTCTCAAATCTTCTCCAACACCACAGTATCTATAACTCCTACTGAAATGATGTGAGTCCCTACAGTACTTGCCCCCCTCCATGTTCTCCGCCTGCATTTTATCTGTGGAAAAACTTTAGTTGAAGAATAAGTTTAATCAGAGAAGTGAGAAGATGCAGAAACAAAGGAAAACAATCTAAGGGGACCAAATAATAATAACGTAGTCATTAAGCATAGTCAAGGACCTTCAATTCCTTCTCAAGGGCTATAGATACTGTTCTGAGCCATATCCTGAGAGTGGTCTTATGCATACTAAAACCCCAGGTGGAGAAGTTAACAACACGAGGACCAGACTGTACCAAGGACATGAGCTGCCACCATTATGAGAACTGACCACAAAGAAATGGGAACAAATGGACCTTGGAGCTGAAGATCAACTCTACCCAAAATAATCAAGATGATGCTGGTTGGACCACTGCAAGACCAATTTCAAGATGACTGTCAGAGTTGACTGTGCTGTTTCTGCATGTACCTCTGTCTATAAAAGCTGTTGCCCTCTGATTGTCTGGGAGGGAGGGGGAGTCAACCTTTGGAAAGGTGCCCACCCTTTCCTCCACTTGTTGACATCTGAAATAAAACAAACTTTCCTTTCCACCAACCTGGCCTGTTTATTGGTTTTTGAGCAGCAAGCAGCTGGACTCTACCTTTCAGTAACACTACCAAAAAGATTTGTTGTGATAGTTGAGAAGTGAGATGCTTGCAGCTTATTTAGCAGCATCCAAGCTCAGGCATTTGCCCCGACATCACTTTTCTATTTGTTCCATGAAATTCTTGCCCAAGAAGATAAGGCTGCAAACACATAACTCACAGAATCACTAGTCTCAGCAACATCCTGAAAATCTGTTTTGCTGACCAATAGATTGTTCAACCAGGCAAACACACTTATTCATCAAAAACTTGGTCCAAGACCCTGGCCCAGCCATGTCCGCCAGTCCTACACTATTATATCATGAACATTCTGGTCTGGCCTATGCCGTGAATACCCTCAAACTCAGACCTAAAACCTTGTAAATGTTCACCTTTCACCTCCTATGAATTTCTGCCGAGGTGTGTTCTCCTTCACCATCTTAAATCATTAACTTGACTCTGCTCCATCAATGAGGCTCTGTTTAGGGGAAAATGTGGCTAATAGGATGAACTGGGTGTCATTCATTTATAATATCCAATAAGCACTTAACACTGCTTGGTGCTTTTCAGGAAAGCAGGTGTTAGTTATCCTTATTATGCTCCATTGTGAAAATAACTTTGGTGCATTCAAAACATTGATTTCACCCCCTTTTTCACATGTCTGGTGCATGCTCCAAAGGAACCCTAAGTGGACAAATGAAAAGGACAAAGAAAATATGTCACAGGAAGGAGGTTACAGGTGGTTTGGAGGACACTGTCAGGGCCTTTCAAGAAAGGAGAGAATTTGAGGACGTTTCACGTCCTCCCTTCTGGCTCCCTCCCAGCTGTCAGCATGAGTTGCCTTGGGCTATAATTGCCCTCATCCTCCAGCGATTCTCATGCAGGTGATGGAAAAGGAGGTCTTCTGTGTCTGGCCATCTCAGGATTCATGGTGGGAGGACTGTGATAAAGAACATTCTCTTATCCCCATCACCTCGTGGAGATTTGAGGACCTTCAGCGCCATCGCTGCCTGATCACCTGACAGTGGAAAAATCTATAGGATGGTTGCATTTTCCTTTTACCCTTCCTCCCCCCTTTTCTGTGGGGACTTGATCTTGTGAAATTCTGTTTTGCCTCCAGGTTAGCAGGAGATGATGAAGATCCATGGTACCTTCCGTAAGAGGAAACCAGGGAAGAGACTCACTTGCAAAGGCAGGCAGGCAAGAATTCCAGAATATTCTCTTTCCACCTTTTCTAAACTTTCATGTCTAGATGCCAAGTCTCCTCAGTGAAGGGCATCACAAAGATGTTTCCTAAGAAGTGACAAAAGGTATGTCCTGGGTGCAGGCACACGGGCCACTTTTCACGTTTGACCAACAACATCGATTTTTGTCTGTGTTGCTGTTTTATGCTTTTAGATCTGACCTGGCACTGGGAAAAGCTCGCATGGGGGCAGGGAGGTGGTCCTTGCAATGCTCATAGTCAGCTCAGGGATTGACTGTTGACAAGGTTGCCTCAAAGATGCATTCTGTCAAGGGCTGACACTTCCAAACCAGAAACATGGAGAGAAATCTCCTTCTGATGTACAACCCCATTTCTATTTGGAGGTGGGATTTGACCCTGCTTTTCAGATTTGCTGGAGTTAGTTCTCTTTCTTTTCTTTTCCTTTCAGTGTTCGCAACTAAATTATCTGCATTTTCTTCTGAGACAGATTTTATCAGAAAAACAGCTCCCCTCATTCCCTTACATGTCCTGTCCTAACAGAAAAGTTGTTGAAATCCTTTTGAAATTCATTTTCCAAAGTAGGACATCCCACCTTGAGAAGAGATTGCAGGAAAGGCAGAAATGTTGAAGCCTCTCAACCATTTTATTGTAGACTTTTGGGCACTGGAGGGCTGGGCTGCTTTCTCCTGCCTGCCTGCATCTGCCAGGAGAGGAGAGAACCCTCTGAGGCCACACTGGCTCCCATCTCCTCAGAGTCAAGTCTTAGATTGTTTTGCTGGAAAACAAAAGCCAAGTGAAAGACTTCTTTGTATGGATGTCACTAATATGAAATTTGGGCTTCCCCAGTGCCTCAGTGGGAAAAAAATAAAATCTGCCTGACAATGCAGGAGACTCAGCTTCAATCCCTGGGCTGGGAAGATCCCCTGAAGAAGGAAATGGCAATCCACTCCAGTATTCTTGCCTAGGAAAATCCCAGGGACAGAGGAGCCTGGTGGGCTACAGTCCATGGGGTTGCAAAAGAGTAGAATAGGACAGAGTAGAATAGGACTTACTGATAAACAACAATTGAAATTTATGATAATTTAGTTAGAAAGGAGCTGTGGTGATGGAAAGTTTAGACAAATTTATAATGTAAACAAGCCTGCAGAATGGAGGTTTAACTGCCTCTAGTTGGCTGCCTGTTTGTAGGAACTGAAGGGACACACCATTTATTTTATCTGTAATTGATTTGCCAATGACGCATCTATCTTGTTTTCTACTAGACTGGGAGGCAAGAACCTGAGTAGGCTGGGATCAACACAATGCTTCAGACTTAAAGTTATCTACCGATTGAAGAAATGAATATTTTAATCAAAATAAAGACCCAAGGGAAAATACTTAGTTTTGGTGATTCAATACATTATTTGACTAATTTATCTCCATTTTCTTTAAAAACATTCTACAGTTCAGAATTTTCACTCATGTAGATCAATGGATCTCAACCAGGAGCAATTTTGTTTTCCAGAAGAAATCTGGCTATACCTGGAGATATTTCTGGCAGTTATAAATTGGGAGAGGTGGGTTGGTGCTACTGGCCATCGCTGCCCCTCTCCCTCCCTGCACACCCTCCCCCCTCTACAGCAAAATATTATCTGCTCCCCAGTGTCAACAATGCTGGTGACCTTGACTGAGAGGGGCCTCCTTCTGGTCAGGGAACTTGAACTCTGAGACTCTGTGTTAGGACATCTGTGGTTTTCATCATGCCTCTTGAAGGATTTTGACATTTCTGCTTCCTGTCTACCCTCTCAGACTCAAGACCTGTAAGATGGTAAGCTTACTTATTCATCTCTTTTATTTTATACATGAACAGGCTTGGATAGGGAAGGAAAGGGACCACCTTCACCGTCAGTGAATTCGAGTGTCAGGTAAGACACCTCATTTGTGCCTTGGGAGAGTTTCCCCTGGGGAATGGTACTTGGGAATGACAGGCATTTGCCTCCCACTTTTGAGCAAACCCTGGGGTGGAAGAGAAGCTGAGTGAGATCTGGTGCCATGCAAGGATTGAAGCCCAAGTGAGAGAATGTTCTGGGTGGCCCCTTCATGAGTGGCATGAAACAGACTCCTATGGTGACCCTGCCAGTTTAATAAATTATTCTCTTGGATAGACGGGGAATTTGTCATCTTGCCATCTCTTCCTGTCCAGTTGGCCAAGAGTTTCAGAAAATGCAATTTGAGGCTCTGAAAATGTGATGGGAAATTGTCCCATGGCCATGAATTTGCATGGATTTTTGTCACCTCTAGGAAGCCCTGATCTTCACTGTCCACCCATCTCCTCCAATCCCAGGCTGGTAGAGCCTGAGGTGGGAAGTCAGGCTCTCCACTGGGTGGGCTTTTCCACTGGGTTCACTCAGCTGAGAAACCAAGAGCAAGGCTTAGACTGAGGCAGACGTGGAGTTCCTATTCCAGCTTTATCATGTGTTATCCACATCAATGAGGCACCACTTCTTCCTGGCCTACCCAGTTTCCTTATATTAAAAACTGGTGTAGTGATGCCCAGCCTCTCAGGTTGTCATGGAGACAGAAATAACATGTGCACAATGCTCAGGCCAGTGTTTGCCATGAGGAAGCTCTTAGAAAGAATGGCTGAAAACACCCAGAGGTAGCATTTCCTACCGTGGGCATTAATAGGGTGTAATGCAAAAATGGTGTCTTGTGTTCAAAAAAGGCTGGGAAGTATGAAGTTAAGTATTTTTTTTTTACACGAAGACTTCTCACATTAATATATAATGCAAATTGGGGCTCTCCAAGAGAGATAAATAGTGGGCAGCATTTTCCAAACTTGCTTTATTCATTGTACACCTAATTATTGTGTTCATATATATGTAAAACCCTGTTTGAGGTACTCAGGATCATGCAGGAACAAGACAGAATGTCAGCTTCATCCCAGGGAGAAATGTGAAAGGAAGGAGGAGAAAAATAGAATTTGAAAGGCTGAGAGGGATAGTTGGTTACTTCAGATGGGGTGGGTCTGGGGGGTCAAGGCAGAGCTGCAGGAAGATTAAGTTGAAGGTTCAATGACAGAGACACAGTCAGGGTAAAGGACATTCCACATAGAGGGGACAGAAAGTGCCAAAGCCCAAGCCTTGAAACAAGAACAAATTTGACAAAGGACGGAGAAATGGGAAATGGGGTCAGAAAGGCAGGAAGGACTCCATTCGTATGAGATTTATGTTTTGCAGGATCACTCTGGCTTCACTGCTGTGACTGACATAGCAGGAGGCAAGGTGAGAAGTAGAGAGGTTATTGCTGAAAGTCTTGGAGATGACAGGGCTGACACAGAGCAATGATGATGTTGATGAGAGGTGGGTGTACTCTAGACCCATAAACGTTGTGCACTTACATGTTCATTCATACAGAATTCCCACATCACAAGCCACAAGTAAGCAGCTCGATGCAGATCACAAACAGAATGTGTCCATGGAACGACCCCCACCTCTGGGTCTGGAGGTTCCCCCTTCCACTCCCCTCAAAACCAACCTCACACCCTCATTTCAAGGGGAAGCCATACCCAGGGTTCTAAAGCCAAAGAGGAGGTTTGATTGTGTACAATGGATTCATACACTATGGAGGCACCTCTGGTTAGCTCCTTTGGTTCAACATCAGGAAAGGTTCATCCAGGTGTTAAGCATCACAAGCGCTACCTATTGACCACTATATAGAAATGCATTGTTCCACTACTCCAGGACACATGTGTCTTCCACCTCGGATGGTCATTTGGGTGGATTTCCCTTTTAAGCTCCTATGAATAATGCTCTTAAAACATTCTGTAGTGTGTATGTAGTCATTGAGTCATGTGTGACTCTGCAATTTCATGGACTCTAGCCCGTCAGACTTCTCTGTCTATGGGATTTTTCAGGCAAGAATATTGGAGTGGGTATCCATTCCTTTCTCCAGGGGATCTTTCTGACTCAGGCACTGACCTCAGATCTTAGGCATTGCAGGCAGATTCTTTACCATTTAGGCCACCAGAGAAGCCCTTTAAAATATTTTATGTGTAAATTTTTGTGTGTACACTTAGTAGTGGATTTTCTGGGTCATCAGTTTAATTCAGTTCAGTCGCTCGGTCATGTCCAACTCTTTGTGACCCCATGGACTGCAGCACGTCAGATTTCCCTGTCCATCACCAACTCCTGGAGCTTACCCAAACTCATGTTCATCGAGTTGGTGATGTCATCCAATCATCTCATCCTCTGTCATCCCCTTCTCCTCCTGCCTCCAATCTTTCCCAGCATCAGGGTCTTTTGAAATGAGTCAATTCTTCCCATCAGGTGGCCAAACTTTTGGAGTTTTAGCTTTAGCATACCTTCCAATGAATATTCAGTACTGATTTCCTTTAGGATTGACTGTTTGGATCTCCTTGCAATCCAAGGGACTCTCTAGAGTCTTTTCCAACTCCACAGTTCAAAAACATCAATTCTTCTGCGCTTAGCTTTCTTTATAGTCCAACTCTCACATCCATACATGACTACTGGAAAAATCATAGGTTGACTAGACGGACCTTTGTCAGCAAAGTAATGTCTCTGCTTTTTAATATGCTCTCTAGGTTAGTCATAGATTTTCTTCCAAGGAGCAAGTGTCTTTTAATTTCATGGCTGCAGTCACCATCTGCAATGATTTTGAAGCCCCAAAAAGTAAAGTCTCTTTTTGTTTCCACTGATTCCACATCTATTTGCCATGATGTGATGGGACCAGATGCTATGATCTTAGTTTCCTGAATGTTGAGTTTTAAGACAATTTTTTCACTCTCCCCTCTCACTTTCATCAAGAGGCTGTCTAGTTCTTCACTTTCTGTCAAAAGGGTGGTGTCATCTGCATATCTGAGGTTATTGATATTTCTCCTGGCAATCTTGATTCCAGCTTGTGCTTCATCCAGCCTGGCATTTCACATGATGTACTCTGCATGTAAGTTAAATAAGCAGGATGACAATATACAGCCTTGATGTACTCCTTTCCCTATTTGGAACTAGTCTGTTGTTCCATGTCCAGTTCTAACTGTTGCTTCTTGACCTGCATACAGATTTCTCAGGAGGCAGGTCAGGTAGTCTAGTATTCCCATCTCTTTCAGAATTTTCCACAGCTTGTTGTGATCCACACAGTCAAAGGCTTTGTTTTGGTGTAGTCAATAAAGCAGAAGTAGATGTTTTTCTGAAACTCTCTTGCTTTTTGGATGATCCAACGGATGTTGGCAATTTGATCTCTGGTTCCTCTGCCTTTTCTAAATCCAGCTTAAACATTTGGAAGTTCACGGTTCATGTACTGTTGAAGCATGGCTTGGAGAACTTTGCTAGCGTGTGAGATGAGTGCAGTTGTGTGGCAGTTTGAACATTCTTTGGCATTGCCTTTCTTTGGGATTGGAATAAAAACTGATCTTTTCCAGTCCTGTGGCCACTGCTGAGTTTTCCAAATATGCTGGCATAATGAGTGCAGTGCTTCCATAGCATCATCTTTTAAGATTTGAAATAGCTCAACTGGAATTCCATCACCTCCACTAGCTTTGTTCATAGTGATGCTTCCTAAGCATCATTGCAAATACAGTGGTGTCACCATTAAAAAAAATAAAAAATAAATCAAAAGACAATTCTAGACCTGAAAAATAAACATCCACAAATTAAGCACTTAGACAGTTGTAATAAAAAGTGGGAAAATGTTTAAAGAGGTACTTCACAAACAAGAATATCCAAGTTAGCCTATTATCTTGGTCATATGCACATATTAATAGTAACTTCAGTAGATATTGGGCTTCCCTGGTAGCTCAGATGGTAAAGAATCTACCTGCAATGCCAGAGACCTGGGTTCGATCCCTGGGTCAGGAAGATTGCCTGGAGGAGGGAATGGAGACCCACTCCAATACTCTTGCCTGGAAAATCCCATCAACAGAGGAGCCTGGTGGTCTACAGTCCATGAGGTCTCAAATTGTCAGACACAACTGAGTGAATAATACTTTTCACTTTCAGTAGATTTTATAGAATACTTTTCCAAAGAGGCTGTACTATTTTTTCTCCCATCATCAGGGTTAGAGAGTTTTAATTTCTCCCCAGTTGGTATTGTCAGGTTTTTTAATTTTTGCTGTTCTGGTGAGTCTGCCATGGTACTTCTTGTAACTATAATGTTCACCTCCTTGCTGATTAATGAGTTTGACCATCTTTTCCCATTTAATAGGCTAACTTGGATCTTGTTTGGAAAGTAATTCTTCAAACATTTTCCCACTTTTCATTATATCTGTCCAAGTGCTTAATTTGTGGATATTTATTTTTCAGTTCTAGAATTGTCTTTTGATTTATTTTTTATTTTTTTAATGGTGACACCATTGTATTTGCATATAACTCTTACTCAGGGGGAAGAACATTCTTCTACTTTTTCTTTTTTGTTCTTTTCATGTAGCATTATTATTTTTTAATTTATTTTTTGAGGTATAGTTGATTTACAATGTTGTGTTAATTTCTACTATGCAGAAAAGTGATTCATTTATACACATATATATTATTTTTCATATTCTTGTCCATTATGCTTTGCTGTTATTGTTCAGTTGTTAAGTCGTGTCCGACTCTTTATGACTCCATGGACTGCAGCACACCAGGCTTCCTTGCCCTTAACTATCTCCTAGAGATTGATCAAATTCATGTCTATTGAGTCAGTGATACTATCTAACCATCTCATCCTCTCCCTCCCTCTTCTATCTTACCCTCAATCTTTCCCAGCATCAGGGTCTTTTCTAAGAGTCAGCTCTTCATATCAGGTGGCCAAAGTATTGGAGCTTTAGCACCAGTCCTTCCAATGAATAAGGGTTGATTTCCTTTAGGTTTTACTGATTTGATCTCCTTTCTGTCCAAGGGACTCTCAAGAGTCTTCTCCAGCACCACAATTTAAAAGCATCAGTTCTTCAGCACTCAGCCTTCTATTTATGGTCCAACTCTCACATCCACAAACGACTACTGGAAAAGCTATAGCTACAGTTTATCCCAGGATACTGAATATAGTTTTCTGTGCTATATAGTAGGACCTTGTTGTTTATCCATTCTATTTATAACTGTTTGTGTCTGCTAATCCCAAACTCCCAATCCACCTCGCTCTCCTCTGCCTTGATTTATTTTTGTGGTTTCCAGTTCTCTGCCCAAATTCCTTATCTCTTCTTAAATTTCCTGAACGTATTAATCACAGTTACTTCAGGCCTGTGTGTGAAATCTCAACATCTGTGAATCACTGTGGGTTTGTTCCTATCATCTGTTTTCCTCTTGGTTTTCACTTAATTCTTACATTTTTTATTTTTTTTATTTATTTTTTTTCTACTTAGTTTTTTTTTTTTTATTAGTTTTGCCATACAATGACATGATATCACCATGGGTTTACATATGCTCCCCCTCCAGGACCCCCCTCCCTCCTCCCTCCCCCTGGAAATCTCATTGCACCAGCCCCAAGCATCAATCCTGGGCTGGCGATTGATTAGACATATGGTAATTAACATGTTTCAATGCCATTCTCATTTTTTAAAATAATAGGATATCAGAAACCATATGTGTTTAAGAGGGCCTCTCATGTTTGGAGGGTCCTGAACTTCGGTTTTAACTCCCAAGCACTGTGAAGCTGCCGAAAGCGATACATAGCTTCTTCAACATCATTTTCTCCCTAGTTTTTTCAGCCTTGAGAATTTTGCTTTATGAATCAGCAAATTCCTTCATAGAAAGAGGGGCATACTCTTCAGCTTAACTCTCTTCTCTCTGGAGCACGTGCAGATCACCTAACACAGTTCGTTTTGCAAGCTGTTCATCATTCAAGTTTATGGTTTTGTTGTAGCTGTTTCTTTTTTCTCCCTTTTCTTTTTGTCCACCCCCCCACTTTTACAGTGGGATAAGCTAGTCTATTTCTGGTCTTCTCTCATTCTCGGTTACAGCCCTTTCTGGGTCCTACCTTGATGCCTGCATGTTTACTGGCACACATCACCTATGAGCTTGCGCATCCCTCATCTGCCCAGCCCTATGGGACTCAAAAAAGCTCTTCTCAGCTTCTTAGGCATTCAGTCTCCTTTCATCAAATCAGCTGATGTTTCAAGTAAAAAAGTCAGACCAAATCCTTGGCTCTCCTGCCCTTACTGGCCTTCTCCAAGGGATTGTGGTTTCACACATCCCTGCTACTGTCATGGCACTCATTTGCCTTCAAACAGATGTTTTATTTAAAGATATTTTCCCTGAATTTTCTGCACACAAGAAATTTTCTATACAAAATTTGTGATCATATGAAACAAACTCATCTGTCATATCCAGATGTGAAACATCTGGATGTATTTCGAAGGGAAGTCAACAAGATGACCTGAGAGATCGTGGGTGTGAGAGAAAGAGAGTCTTCTTCAAGCATAACTTTAAGGTCTGTGGTGGAGAAACTGAAGAATGGAATTTACATCCTCTGGAGGGAGTTGGAGAGAGATGAAGAATTAAGTTTTGACCTGTTGGATTTGAGATATTAGATATCCATGTAGAGATGTTGACTGAGCACTTGGATACATCAGTCTGGAGTTTTAGGGAAAGATTCAGGCTGAATGGGCAAACACAGTTATTGAGCAGGCAGTGGATAATAAACTTGAACTTTTGGAGATATTCTTCCTGAAGATGTAACTACAGAGTCATTGGCACATACATTGATGCTATTTTAAACCACAGAATTGATCGATCACCTAGGGGATGAATGTACATGTAAAGAGAAGAGAACCAAGATCTGAGCTCTTTGGCACAACTTTAAGAAGCTGTGGAGAAGATGAGAATAGAAGGAACCACTGCTGAGACAGGATAAAAGCCAAATAGTACGTATTGTGTTGGAAATTAGGGGAAAAGAACTACCGATGAAGAAAGAGTCATCATCAGTCTTGACAAAATTGGCCTCAACAGGAAAAATGTGTAGCCATTTCTGGAATCCTCCAAAAATTTTAGGTCAACCAAAGAGTAAGGAGCTGATAAAGAGGCTAAGAACTTCCCATTAAACAGAACAAAACCTAGCAGTGTCAAAAAATCATGAAGAGACTGATTTCAAGAGGGAGATAGCATTGGGACTTCCCTGGTAGCTCAATGGTTAAGAATCTGGCTTGCAATTCAGGGGACACGGGTTTGATTCCTTGTTGAGGAACTAAGATATCACATTCAGTTGAGGAACTAAGCCTAAATGCCACAACTAGAGAAGCCCACATCCTCTGGAGCCCCAACAGCACAACAAAAGATCCCAAATAACGCAAGGAAGATTCTGCATTCTGTTGCAACTAAGATCCAATGCAGTCAAATAAAAAAAAAATAGTTATTCTTGTTGCTTAGTCACTAAGTTGTGTCTGACTCTTTGCAACCCCATGGACGGTAGCCCGCCAGGCTCCCCTATCTATGGGATTTCCTAGGCAAGAATTCTGGAGTGGGTTGCCATTTCCTTCTCCAGGAAATTTGCCTGACTCAGGGTTTGAACCTGCATCTCTACTTGGCAGGTGGATTCTTTACCACTGAGTCATCTGGGAAGCCCAAATAAGTAAATAAATAAAAGAAGGAGGTAGCATCAAATGAGCCAAAAACTGCTGCAAGTTCAAATAAGATAAAAGCATAAAACCTCCTTTGGTTTTGGCAATATGGTGGCCACTGGTGAGCCTAGCAAGAGCAGATTCAATAGAATAGTAGGGATGGATGCCCAGGGCAAAGAGTTAAAGAAAATGTGTTATGAATTGTATTAGTCAGGGTCTTCCAGGGATACAGAACCACTAGAATGTGTAAGTGTGTGTTCGTGTCTGTATGTATAGGAGAGAGAGAGATGAATTTATTTTAAGGGATTGACTTGTACAATGTTAGGGGCTAACAAGTATAAAATTTCCAAGGCAGGCCAGCCAACTGGAGACCCAGGAAAAGCTGACATGGCAGCTCAAGGTCAAGGCCATTTGGAGACAGAGCTTCCTCTCCCTTGAGGGAACCTCAATCTTTTGCTTAAGGCCTTCAACTGAATCAATGAGGCCCACCTATACCATGGACGGTCATCTGCTTCACTCAGTGTCTGCCATTTGAATCTTAATCCAAAAACAGCCTCACAGAAACATCTAGAATAGTGTTTGACCAAATACCTGTGGGCCATGGCCAAGCTAAGTTGATGCGTAAAATTAACCATAAGAGATTAAAAAAAAAAAGAAACAGAACATAGACGATTCTTTGAGCTGATTTTCTGTGAACAAGATAGAACTAGGGAAGCAGGTGGAATCTGAGCATTATTTTATTTCTCCAGAGGAGATATTTGAACATGTTTGATCACAAAGCCTTTATTCTTAGAGTAATTATTAATACTTCCCTGATATAGTATTCTGTGAATATCAGTTTGGGAAATTCTGGCTTAAAGACTCAAAACTCAGTGTGTATCTCTTTTCAAATAATCAGGGAATTAATCACACAACAAACAAAACCCCACGCTGCTTTCCAGCTTTCTCTGTGCTCCATCTGTGGATTCTATCTGATGAATTTATCCATTGATTTCTGCTAGTGGGCTGTTGTTAATCTCTTTAGGTTCTGTATTTACATTGTGATGGGGTTTCCTGGGAAGGAACAATGCCTTTCATACTGAGTGTAGTGACCTAGATATCCAATATCATGCTCCCAGACAATTGGGTTTGTGTGTGGGATGATCAGCTGTATCATTGGGGTAAGTGGCAATGGCAGTGGAGACTTAGCAAATACACGCCCAAGTGTTATTTGCTCAGTCGTGCCCGACTCTTTGTGACCCATGGATTGCAGCCTTCCAGGCTCCTCTGTCCATGGGATTTTCCAGGCAAGGATACTGAAATGGGTTGCCATTTCCTTCTCCAATTAGGGTAAGAGACCATGCCAATGAGCCTACCCCATCTGGAAAGAGGCAGTCTTAGTAAATTCTCAAACACACATTGTACTTCAAGGTTTTCACCATTCATTCTACCATCTAATTCTATATGCTGTCAAGTATTTATTGTAAAAAAAAAAAAAAAGATTGGGGAAAAAATTTTTAAAAAAAGTGAATATCACCTCTGAGTCTATGCTTAATTCCTAGAGAGAAATATTAAATTTTGACCAGAAAAAAAAAATTCATAGTGACCTCAAGGTCCTCAATGCTGATTTTATTATTAACGGTACAGATGTGCCTACAGTTATGTCATTAAGGAATGGAAATTTCCATTTCCAGAAAGGGATTTCACCTGCTTCTCACTTCTGGAATTAGCCCAGACTCTTAGGTGCAAACAACAGAAAACAGCATCATCACTGTTTAAGTAGAAAAGGAGTTTGTTCAATAGAGGTGGAGCAGCTCGTGGAATTGTTGAGATTGGAGAGAGAAACTCCAGGCTTGAGAGCCAAGGACAGCATACACGTTCATGCTGCAGAACAACCCGGGAGATACTACCGTGCCGGCACTGGCTCTTAGCTCTCGAAGTCTGCACTGCCAAGAGTCCGCTAGGGCTAGATCTTGAACACAGGAGCCACAAGCCTGCAGCGCTGGTACCCTGGGAATGTTGTCCTCCCACAGACATCTGTACCCCTGTAACTGAGCAGGACCCTATGGGGCCTTCTTGGAACAGACCACCTCCCCTCAGTCTCCTTCACCTGCCCCTCTATAGAATACCAGCAGCCTCCTAGGCCTTCCCTGAATTCCAAAGAGTATTTAATCAGGGAAGTGACAACATGCAAAAAGGAAAACAGTCAAGCTAGATAAAATAATAATAGTTCAGCCGTTAAAAAAAAAAAGTCAAGGAGGGGGCTTCTCTGGTGATCCAGTGATTAAGAATCTGAATTGCGATGCAAAGGACACTAGTTTGATCCCTGATCTGGGAAGATTCCACATACTCTAGGGCCCAGGAGCTGCAACTACTGAACCCACATGCCTAGAGCCTGTGCCCCAAAACAAGAGACAGCAATGAAGCAGCAGTGAAGACCCACTACAGCCAAAAAGTAAATAAATAAATCTGTTTAAAAAAGTGTCAAGGACCTTTAGTTCTGCTGCAAGGGCTATGGAGATAATACTCTGAGCAATGTTCTTTGAGCTGTTTTGCAGATACTGAGATCTCCACCAGGAAGAAGTTAACTTTATGCTGCCCACAATCACATAGACCCCAGAAGATTGATGATGTTGACTCCTGATTACCTCACCACCAACCAATCAGAAGAATGTTTACAAACTGATCCTATACCTCACAACTCCCCTCCCTCACCCTGCCTTTATAGGGGAGGAGAAGGTGAGATGTATGGAAAGAGTAACAGGGAAATTTGTATTACCATATGTAAAAGAGACTTGCTATATGGCTCAGGAAACTCAAACAGGGGCTCTGTGTCAACCTAGAGGGGTGTGATGGGGAGGGAGATGGGAAGGAGGTTCAAAAGGGAGGAGATATGTGTATACCTATGGCTGATTCATGTTGAAGTTTGACAGAAAACAACAAAATTCTGTAAATCAATTATCCTTCAATAAAACAAAGAAATTAAAACATAAAAAACCTTTCCCTGAAAACTTTCAGAAAGTTTCGGACTTTTAGATACTAGCTACCTAGATTCCTTGCTTGGAGGCTGCAACAAATGCTGCACTTTTTTCACCACCTCATGTCAATAGATTGACTTTACTGTGCTTGGGCAAGTGGACCCAAGTTTGGTTCAGTAACACCCCCTTCCCTACAGCAGCAGATCCTGATTCAAGTCTGACCAAATGCCTCTGGTTGGTGGACTCTAGGTCACATAGTGGTGCCCCAAGATGGCCAAAATCATGAATATTTGCCTTTCTCTGATACTATGTTATTGTGAATATCTGCCTTTCTCTGCTTCTATGTAAAAGGTGTCTCTGTCTCCAAGATCCCTAAGGGAAAATTGCCACAAGTAGGAAGCAGGATAAAAAGCTTGGTAACAGAAAAACAAATGACTACAACTTATGCAGCCTGCTCACCTGGCTTCTCAACATCAACACGTACTCTCATCCCATTCTTAGATTTCTAAAGCAGTGCTCCCATCTAACATTTATTCCTCTGACATCACTAAAAATGTACTTCCTGTAATTGAAAATAAAAGCATGACTTCAAGTTCTATTCATCACTGTGTCTACCTCCATGTGCAATCATGATCTAATCTTGATACTCTGTAACCCATGGTCCAAACCACAGAAACAAGCAACAACCATGGATAATGTTTGTTGTTGTTGTTTAATTGCAAAAGTCATATCTGATTCTTCTGTGATCCCATGGACTACACATAGCCTGCCAGGCTCCTCTGTCCATGGAATTCTCCAGGCAAGAATACTGGGGTGGGTTGCCATTTCCTTCTCTAAGGGATCTTTCTGACCCAGGGACCAAACCCACATCTCTTGCATTGGAAGGCAGATTCTTTACCACTGAGCCACCAGGGAAGCCCACCAAAATATACCTTATAGATAATGGTGGAATCAACAGAAAGAAAAGAGAAAATTAGTAAAAAGAAAAATATATACATGACTCAGGAAGCAAAAAATACAGAAATAGGCTGCAGTCCTCTTGTCTGTAATTGATGAAGAGACAATGACTTCTAATTATGACTCTTCTCCCCCATTGTTCATCCCCTTTGCCTTCAGCCAACATTTTGGCTGGTCATATTCTTTTTAAATTAATTTTTCTTGCAGTATATTTGCTTTACAATGCTGCTAGTTTCTATTGTATAACAAAATGGATCAGCTAGACATGTACATATACCCCCTTTTTTAAATCTCTTTCCCATTCAGATCCCCACAGGGCAGTAAGCAAAGTTCCCTGTGCTATGCAGTAGATTCTTGTTAGTTATCTGTTTCATACAATAGTGTCAATAGTTCATACATGTCAATCCCAATTTGCCAATTCATCCCACTCCCCTTCCCCTTGGAGTCTATGTGTTTGTTATCACATCCGCGTCTCTATTTCTGCTTTGCAAATAGGCTCAGCTGTACCATTTTTCCAAATTCCACATATAAGTGTTAATATATGATATTTGTTTTCTCTTTCTAACTTACTTCACTCTACATGGCAGTCTCTAGGTCCATCCATGTCTCTACAAAAGACCCAGTTCTGGCCCTTTTTATGGCTGAGTAATATTCCATTGTATATATGTACATCTTCCTTACTTAATTCCTGAGGAACCTGAGCCCTTGGTGAAGCTACCTGCAAACAGTAGCTCTAATGTTTCATTAGATGCCAACACTGGGCTTGGCACTCCTAGGAGGCTCCCACGAACCCCCAGAATTCCCTACCCCTCCATCTTGCAATGTTTATCAACAACCTACTTCCCCTTCCTCATTTCATGGTCAAGATTCGTCTTTGAGCCACTAACATATCATTTTTTTGTTTGTTTCTTACCTTGCCTTAAGATCACAGAAAGTCTTCATGAACGGTTATTTGCTACCACTCAGTCCTACAACTATAGTTATTCCTTCATGAGTCAATATGCAATGTGGGAATTTCTCCTCTCACTGATGTATTTCTTGCAAGTGTATGCTCCTAAACTGGATTGGTTCAGGGTTCCCTTGGACATACAGAATGGGGATTAGAGTCACTCTCTGTGTTTCACCCAATCCTCTTAATACTCCACCCACAATTAGGATGATATTGGCCCATTTCTGGGCTTCCCTGGTGGCTCAGATAGTAAAGAACCTGTCTGTGGTGCGGGAAACCTGGGTTCAATCCCTGGGTCAGGAAGATCCCCTGGAGAAGGGAATGACTACCCACTCCAATATTCTTGCCTGGAGATTCCCAAGGACAGAGGGGTATGGCAGGCTATAATCCATGGAGTTGCAAAGAGCTGGACATGACCGAAGCAACTTAGCATGGCCCATTTCTGACAATCCCTGAAGATCTGAGCATTTCCTTTTTTCTAGGGAATAGCTGAATAGTCAAAACGCTGCTGGTCTTTTTTGGAGAGAAGTAAGAGAAAACTTCATAATTCTTTTTTGTAAGATTATTCCCAGATCCCTCCTCAAGGGTATGTGGCCAGCTCATCATTCAAGAGGTCCTAGGCTTGTGAACCGACTCGGGTCAGGGCCTCAGGCGAGGGGCCAGGACTCTGTGGCATTATGGCCCTATTTGGGCTCTGTTCATCTGGCTTATTCAAATCAAATATGATCTTAACTGCTGTGTTTCATTTCTATAGGACTCAACATGCACAAGCTACTTCTAGTAATTTAGGAACAGCAGACCCTTCTAATTACACTATTTTGGGTCTTAGAATGTAACCACATCCACTTTACCTGGATGGTTAAGTGTCACCACGTCCTTTGCCTGCCAGGCTCTTGGAATTCCTATTTAAATCAAGAAGCCAAATTCAACTGCAGCATCTCTGCATCGCCTGCCTAAAGACAACTGCCACTACAGTTCTTTTTAATGTTTCAAGTCCTTCCATCATCAAAGCATTTATTAATGCGTTGGTGAAGGGAGTGCTCTGAGCCTTCTGGTGGGACATAATTAAGGAACTGGAAAGCGGGTAATAAATCTGCTCCAGCATTTTAATCTTCTTCCTCATGGAATCCTTCCTCTATGGTAAACAGAAGAAGGCTGGCATCCCACTTTCATTTAGTGTGAGCCTCTGGTGAAATGCTGGGTCCAGGTTTTATTCAATCAACTCAGCAAATAGAACAGTTTTCAGAAGTTTGACTTACCATATTGCAATACAAATCTCTGACACATGCACCCATATGACAAAAACATTAGCCTGGTCAATATTATCTGCTTCCCTGCTAGGACCGCCACTATGAAATCTAGTGCCCTTTCCCTTCCTTCCAGACATAATTCCTATCATTAATTTTCTGGCTATCAATTTCTTACTGTTCTTTAGATATTTGCCATGTTTTAAAAACACCAAACACAAAAAAAGAAAAAAAATTTTAAAAGCAAAAGAAAATCACCAAACGCTATATTAAAGATCGGCAAACAATATCTTGAATATCTGCAAGCCTTCAACCTGACACAGAATTAGTCTTATGCTTTATGTCTTTTTTGTTTTATTAGTCAAGGTTAGAGTGGCAACACATTTTTTTTCTGATGTAAATGAACCAAATCCTGAAAGTTTTTTGGTGTTTCAGTTTATCCTTGGTCCTGCTAGGTCTGGAGGAAAGGAAGGTCCATGTAGGCATGGCTTCTGCTCACCGTGGCCCTCAGGCAGGGTTGTTAGGGCATCTTCAGGCAAGTGGGGACCACTCTGTCAAAGAGGGAAGTAGGGCTGCTTCAGCTGGCAAGGAGAGTCAGTGTGGTGCTCCCACGGTTCGTCAGACTTCTCCCAAACGTCTCGTTCCAGGTCTTACCTCCAGGGAGGACACTGCTGCCAAACACTCATGCTGCTGTTTATCCCATGAATGTTGCTAGACCTGCTCCAGGAACTCAGGTTTCCTACATTCACCACCACCACATCCTCCCTCTGGGCATCACTGGCTCCCAGGTTTGGTCCGGTGAGCACATCTGATGATGGAGCCCAGGTGACATGAATACCTGGCATGTTCAGTATTTCTAATGGGAAGTAACTCTTCTTCCCTTCAAGACCCAGAAAGGTGGAGGATTCTCCACACATGGGAAAGGGTTTAAGTGGCCAGGCAGCGAAAAAATGACAAATGTCAACCACTTTCTAGAAAAACTGAGTTTGTTTCCTTCTCTTGTTAGTGAAAATCAGCTTTCAGATTTTTGTTTGTTTATCTGTACTGAAGTGGGTAGCCTTTCCCTTCTCCAGGGGATCTTCCCAATCCAGGGACTGAACCCAGGTCTCCCTCATTGCAGGTAGATTCTTTACCAGCTGAGCCACAAGGGAAGCCCAAGAATACTGGAGTGGGTAGCCTATCCCTTTTCCAAGGGATCTTCCTGACTCAGGAATTGAACCAGGGTCTCCTGAATTGCAGGTGGATTCTTTACCAACTGAGCTATCAGGGAAGCCCTTTTATCTGTTTGCCTATTTATTTATTTTTGGTGGCACTGTGAAGCTTGGGAGATCTTAGTTCCCCAAACAGGGATCAAACCCAGCCTCTGGAAGTGAAAGCACTGAGTCCTAACCATCAGAGCACCAGCAAGCTCCTAAAAATTTTAATTTAAAAAGAGTAAAATTGAAAATTTATTGGGAAGATCCTAACTTATTTGATCATGATAGTGATGAGGCCCTTAGAGAGTTCAAGCTTCAAATGGTTAATCCATTTTAGCACTTATTTATTGAGCATTATCTACAAGGCATGTATTTTGCTGAGCCCAGTATAGTTAACCCAGAAATGGTCCCAGACCCACTAGATTATTCTCTAGTACTGAAGACATGGGCTTCCCAAGTGGCTCAGACAGTAAAGAATCTGCCTGCTACATCAAGAGATGCAGATTCACTCCTTGGATCTGGAAGATCCCCTGGAGGAGGGCACAGAAACCCACTCCAGTATTCTTGCCTGGAGAATCTTATGAACAGAGGAGCCTGGTGGACTACAGCCCATGAAGTCACAAAGAGTTGGACATGACTGAGCGACTGAGCACAGTATAAGATACTCCAGTTTTGTTTTCTTAAACCATCCTCCCCAACACACATTTTTCAGAACCGCTTCTTGGGACTTGTATTAGTCAGGATTCTCCAGAGAAGCAGAACCCATAGGAAGTGTATTTGTTGTTGTTTAGTTGCTCAGTCATTTTCAGCCTTTTGCCACCTCGTGAACTGTTGCCTGCCAGACTCTGTCCATGGAGTTTCGCAGGTAAGAATACTGGAGCGGGTTGCCATTTCCTTCTCCTGGGGAGGTGTATATAAACAGAAAAAGATGGAAAGGAATTGGGGTGCTTGATTGTAGAGATTCTTGGGTAGCTTGACAGGCTAGGGACTCAGGAAGGAGCTGGACTTCAAGTCCAACACCGTCTGCTAGTGAACCTGGAGGAGTAAAAGTCGCAGACAAAGTCTGATGACAAGTTTGCCACAGAATTCCCTCTTGCTTGGAGGAAAGTCATCTTTTTGTTCTGTTAAGATCTTCAACTAACTGCATAATGCCCACATTATAGAGGATAATCAAGTCCATCAATTTAAATGTTATCCTTATCTGGGCTTCCCTTGTAACTCAGTGGTAAAGAATCTGCCTGCCAGTGCAGGAGGCACAGGTTTGATCCCTGGTCCGGGAAGATTCCACTTGCCACAGAGTGACTAAGCCCGTGCACCACAACTACTGGACCTGTGCTCTAGAGTCCCTGCTCTGCAACAAGAGAAGCCACCACAATGAGAAACCTGAACACCACAGCTATAGAGTAAGCCCTGTTCTGTGCAACTGTAGAAAACCCAGTGCAGCCAATAAATAAACAGAGCGATGGATTCTTTATATACTCTGATGCATTGTCTATAGATATTAAGATAAAGGCAAGCATGTATCTGCTAATACTTTGTAAGCTGATCTGTCTTTATACTTAGAAAAGTCTCTTAATAGTAGTATTCCCTGGTGGCTCAGATGGTAAAGAATCTGCCTGCAATGAGGGAGACCTGTGTTTGACCCTTAGGTCAGAAGATCCCCTGGAGGAGGAAATGGCAACACACTCCAGTATTCTTGCCTGGAGAATTCCATGGACAGAGGAGCCTGGTAGGCTACAGTCCATTGGGTCTCAAAGAGTTGGACACAACGGAGGACTATCACTCACTCATTTTTAGAAGAGAAAAATAAGTGTTACCATATCCCCAAACATTCCCACACAAAATAATATTTGACCACATTCCTGGGCATCATGGCCCAAGCATGTTGACACATAAAGTGAACCTTACCTTAAGTGCAGATGCCTCTGAGAGCTAAGCCCTGCAGGTTCCTTGGTTCACCCTGTGTTAGGGCTTTGCCATGGCTCATGGCATCATTGACTCAATGGCCAAGAGTTTGAGCAGACTCCAGGAGATAGTGAAGGACAGGGAGGCCTGGCATGCTGCAATCCATGGGGTCACAAAGAGTTGCATATAACTGAGAACCTGAACAGCAACAACAATGGATCACTTCCAGGAACTCTCTCTCTCCACCCAAATGCTAATACCTGAAAGCTCTTACTCTCTACGAAAGAAAGTGTTAGTCACTCAGTCAAACAGACTAACTGGCCAGGCAGCAGTAGGTGGCCTGGGAAGGTGTGGCATCTGTCCCCATGGACCTTCCTAAGAGGAAGCAAATCATCTGTCCTGCTGTGCTCAGCCGGGGCCCCACAGGCTTGTGCAGGAGACAGGGCCAGATGTTCTCTTGAGACCTTTTCTTGATCAAGGATTTGATAACATCGGCCCTTCAGTTCTTCTGAACCAACAGCTGCTGATTTCATTCAAATACTCTAATTTGAAATTCTGTTTCTGGAACGTTTTCTGCCCAAGCAGAACAAAGAGTGGAACAAGGGGCTTTCATAGGGGATATTTTTGGTGTTTTCAGACATAGAAGTCAACAATCCGTTTGTTCACAGGGTCTCTGACCTCTTGTTTTGAAGGAAGAGAAGAAAAACACGCAGGGTACAAAGAATGTAAATATTTTGCTTTCATCAATTCTCCAATCTGGACTGAAACAAATATCACCCCTGAACCTACCCCTTCCTCTCCCCTCCCCCAAGACATCTTTGAAAAGCCATGATCAGATGATTAAAATGGGTTTAAAATATAATTTACCAGTTTAGAAGGAATAGGTGAAGATGCAGCTCTTCATTTCAGGGAGGAGGAGGGCATTCTCTCAAATGCTTACAGGAGGCTATGGAGGACAGACATAGACCTTTTCCCAAGTGGACATGAGAGGCTGGGATCTGGGACCCTTTGCTGCAATGCTTATACCTAGACTCACCTCTCCTTGGGCAATGTAGAAACTATAAGGGGTAAAAATAACTGCTTGTATGCACAGATGGAGCAAATTATGGACAAGATACAAAAAGATCAAGATGACCAATTGTCACTTCTGACAGGAGTAAAAGCACCAGTTTGGGCCATTGGACATGCTCCCTGCACTCAGCACCACCTAAGCCTTCCCTCCGGCCCAACCCCTGGACCTACCCCTCCTCTTACCCCACATATAAGGAACCAGTTTACTGTGCCCCCCAACCCCGGGCAGCCAGCAAGGGCACCTGTTACTTGTTTTCACTCTCCCTGCTGCACCACAGCCCCCAATAAAGCCTTGCCTGGATTCCTGTCTGGCCTCTTATCAACTTCTCTTATTTAAGGAATCTTAGAACCCTGGTCGGTAATGGGTACTTGGAGCTGTCCAGGAGGGAAGGAGACACTGCTGGAGGTGGGGAGGTGGGCGACAAGCTGTGGTCACTCCATGTGAGGACCCAAAGTGTGAATGCATGAAAGGAAGAGAATCTGAAGACTCACACACAAATGGCTACTCTATGTTTTAAATTTGTGTCTTTGTCCCTAGCCTTCTGCCTTTGGTGATGGTCAGAGGTGGTATGAATCAGGAACGCCTCTGCCTCCTGTCCTGTGTGGCCCAGCTTCTTCATCACAGAAGTGAGAGGTTCATCTCCTTCTTTCTCTGACATCTGGGATTCCTCTGGGAAATTTTCAAACGAAGGCTCTGGTTAGATCAGGGACAACTACAGAGACTGGCTGGATGAATGTTTGCCTGGGTGGGGACACTGGAACAAGGTAAGGATTGGTTGTGTGAGTTACTTACAGATATTATAAGATTATTAAGATTCTTTTTCTAGGGAAAAAAAAAACTGAGACAGGTTTTCCTATTATCACAGAAACACACAATCAGATTGTTTTAATGAAAAAATTAAGCATACAGATGATAGAGTATTGTGGATTGCTGCCCTTTGGAAATAAGTAATTTATGGCAAAGTGGTTCTTTGAGAAAAGTCAGCTGCTCCTCGCACATCCCCACCCACACCTCCCTCCCTCCCTTGCCTGGGGTCCAGAGAAGGGATACCTTCCACTTGACACAGTCTTTGGGGGTGTTCTTATCCAGGAAGCCAAACTATCCAATTAAACCAGCAAGATTCTCAAACACCTACTATGAATCCAACATGATATAGGTACAGACCTTGTGTTTGTGCTTAGTTGCTCAGTCGTGTCTGACTCTTTGAGACCCCATGGACTGTAGCCCACCAGGCAAGAACACTGGAGTGGGTTGCATGCCCTCCTCCAGGGGATCTTCCCAGCCCAGGAGTCAAATCCAGGTATCCTGCATTGCAGGTGGACTCTTTACTGTTTCAGCCACGAGTGAAGCCCAAGTGAGGATAAATAATGTCCCTCTTTTCAAGGAGAGTAAGGCTTTCCTAAGAAACCAGATGCATGTTGTGTTGTCATTTGTTAAACAGAAAAGGAAAAATATATTGTATGTGAAGCATGGGGTGAGGGCACACTTGCAGGAGGGCTTCAAGGAAGGCTTAATAGCGGAGTGAAGTTAGGACTGGATGCCAAAAGAATTGCGAGGGGAAAAACAGGGATCTAGGGGTGGGGATGAGGGCTGGCTGGTGAAGCCTCACAGAGTGGGCGGGAAGGTTGTGTACTGACTGGTGCTGATGCAGGAGCTTGAGAGGGACCCATGGAGATGAAGGGGGAGAGTAATTGAGAGGCGGAAGTGAAACCCTCAAGTGGTCCGCTAAGACACTGGAGCAAAGGTGGATGGCCACACCAGTGGTTTGGGCAGCTCCAAACACTGGGCTGAGTTTGTGCCCAGTGAGTGACCTGTCCTGGATATGGGGCCCACTGGCACACAAGTAAATCCCTGTCTTTGAGGAATCTGAATAAATGTGCTCAGAGAGAGTGGGTGAAAGATAGAGAGGGTGCCTGCCTGTCGGAGGAATGTACTTTTAGTGGTAAAGTGGACTCTGTCCACAACCCCACCAAAAATCATGGGTTCCAGGGGCTGGGAGCTTGAATCTGCTGCCCTCTCCAGCTATGCCACCTATACCAGCATCTCCTATCTCACTGAGTTAGTGAGACTCACTTGTTCTAAGGTTTCTGTTTGGCTTCCCAGGTGGCTCAGTGGCGAAGAATCCACCTTCTTCACCCAAGACTCAGGAGAATTAGGTTCCATCCCTGGGTCGAGAGGATCCCCTAGAGGAAGAAAAGGCAACCCACTCTAGTATTCTTGCCTGGAGACTCTCATGGACAGAGGAGCCTGAAAGGCTACTGTCTATGCAGAAGCAAAAAAGAGTTGGACATGACTGAGCAATTAAACAAAGTACATCCTGGTCCTCAAGGGCATGCCATCTACTTGGTGACAGTGAAAGTCGCTCAGTCGTGTCCAACTCCTTGCAACCCCGTGGACTACACAGCCCTTGGAATTCTCCAGGCCAGAATACTGGAGGGGTAGCCTTTCCCTTCTCCAGGGGATCTTCCCGACCCAGAAATCAAACCGAGGTCTTCTGCATTGCAGGCAGATTCTTTACCAGCTGAGCCAAAAGAGAAGCCAAAGAATACTCGAGTGGGTAGCCTATCTCTTCTCCAGGGGATCTTCCCAACCCAGAAATTGAACTGGAGTCTCCTGCATCGCAGGCAGATTCTTTACCAACTGAGGTATCAGGGAAGCCCCTGATAGCTACTCGGTGGGCAGGGACAAAGCCACAGATTCTGGGCTTTAGGGCTATTGTAGATGTTCCAGGATGATCTTTATTAGTGACTGTTCTTATTCAGGGCAGCTTGGGATGCCCACACTCCAGTAAGAAGTGTCTATGTAGTCTCTGGGTGTGTGACCAGCCATCTGAGATACCAACCCCCACCCTTACCTGAGGGCTCTGGCCACATCCCCCAGATGGTATCATCCAAGGGGGCTGGTCTTGGTCCTATAGTTTAGAAAGAGGTCATCACTGTCCAGTGACAGTCACTCTGTCCTCTGCCTGACTCTCCCTGTTCTCCAACATCCTGCAAATACAGCAGGACAGGCTCCACTGGGCCACCTGGTTAGACTGAGCATAACAATGCAGTTTCAGAGTGAATTATGAGTCTCTTTGTTGAAGCTGCCACGTGCCAGGGCCTCAGGGTGGCCCCTGCCCCAAGCAGCACTCACAGAACCCCAAACCTGTACTAGGGGTTCAGATGGAGCTGTGGCCCCAAGAGGTGCTTTGAAGGCAAGGACAGGCATGGGGCCCTCTAAACTCTGAAGCTCTTCAGGACAGCACCCCATCAGAGAAGTCCCATCCTCCTCCAACCTGCGGAGGTAGTGGCAGATTTTAATTTTTGGGGCTCCAAAATCACTGCAGATGGTGACTGCAGCCATGAAATTAAAAAACACTTGCTCCTTGGAAGGAAACCTATGACAAACCTAGACAGTGTATTAAAAAGCAGAGACATCACTTTACTGACAAGAGTCCATATAGTCAAAGCTATGGCTTCTCCAGTAGTCATGTATGGATGTGAGTGTTGGACTGTAAAGAGAGTTGGACCCTATGGACTACAGTATGCCAGGCTCTTCTCTCCTTCACTATCTCCTAGGAGATATTTGCCATGAAGTGATGGCACCAAAGAATCGATGCTTTCAAATTGTGGTGCTGGAGAAGACTCTTGAGAGTTCTTTGGACAGCAAGGAGATCAAATCAGTCAGTTCTAAAGGCAATCAACTCAAAGTTCATTGGAAGGATTGAAGTTGAAGCTCAATACTTTGGCCACCTGCTGTTAAGAGCCAATACATTGGAAAAGACTCTGAGGCTGGGAAAGATTGAGGGCAGAAGGAGAAGGCGGTGACAGAGGATGAGATGGCTGGAATCTTAGTTTATGGCCCAAGGGGAGCCGTGGTGGCCCCTGGCCGCACTTGTTCTCAGCAACATTCTTGAAGCATCCACAGCACTGGCCACACAGAGATAGCGAGGTGGGACTCTGCCCTCCAGAAGCTCACCCACTGCCCGGAGGAGCTGGCAAGGATGCCCCTCGCCAGCAGGAGTGGTTCCATCAGAGCACAGAGGTGCTTCTTCCCTCCCTCTGTGTGGCTGACTAGAACCCCAAGTCCCAGGAGTGTTGGAGGCTGTGTTATAATCAGGGCCCAGGGTCATCATTACTGTCTTGAGGACCCTCCTGGATCCCCCTCAATGCTTTACCCATTTCTGAGGCCCCACCTGTGATAAGTGATGTGTTGCCAGCCAATCATCCCTATGACCGTGATCTCAGGGGCTGTCCCAGACAGAGCCAAGCCAGGTCGGCTGTGGGGCATGTGTCTTGGTCAGAGTCCCAGGTTCAGAGTCCAACAGACAGGGTCACAGGCAAACCTTGAATCACCCAGATTTGTGTTGCAAAGAAGATCACACACAGAGGCGTTAAGAGCATTACTGTGGTGGTGGTCTTCACACCCTGGGCTTCCCAGATGGCTCAGTGGGTAAAGAACCTGCCTGCCATGCAGGGGATGCTGGGGGTATGGGTTCAATTCCTGTGTTGGGAAGATCCCCTGGAGGAAGGCATGGCAACCCACGCCAGTATTCTTGCCTGGAGAACCCCATGGACAGAGGAGCCTGGTGGGCTACAGTCCATAGATTGCAAAGAGTCAGACGTGACTGAAGCGACTCAGCCCAGCGCTCACACTCATAGCCACAGAAGCCTGCCCCTTGCAGGACACTGAACAGGCAGTCCCTCTGCAGCCTCTCAAGTGGTCCTGGCCTTTCCCCACCCAGTGCATGGTGCCAAGTCCCAGGATAGGGAGTCCGCGGGCACCCCTCAGGCTCCCTTCTTCTCTTGGGGGTGTCAGACTCTGCCTCGAACAAGCCAGATGGGCCTAGAGTTGGTCCCAAGCATTGGAGGACTGGAACCACAGCACATGCATGTTACCAGGCCTCTTCCCCAAGGTTCATATATGCCTCAACATCGGTGGTCCCAGAGGAAAGCCCAGCTGGGTGCTGAGAGCCGTGTGACTGCGTGTGAAGGCAGGTCCTATATGAGTGGGCTCGCATGAACACAGGAGGTATCCAGGCCCTGCAAACCTGTTCCTTCTATGTGGTTGGGTGGACATTGAGTGTTCCATGTCAGAACTTGCCAAGCTCCTGAGCAATACAACCCCAGTGTCTCTGGAGACCCTCACTTCAGCTAATGAAACCCAGGACTGCTCAATGCAACCACAGTGTTTATAAATAAAACCACATTTTAGTTGTCCCAGGAGTCCTGTTATTTAAAGGAACTTTGCAGGAATTTTTTACCGATTCAATCATGACATGAAGTCTCCAGCCCTGGGCCAGGCCACAGCCCATAGAGGTCAACCCCTACCCCACCTTCACAGAGCCCGTGGACGCCTGGGACAGAGGGCTTGTGTCCACACACACCCATCCGAGGAACTGCTGTCAGAAGGCATGGGCTCCCCATCCACTTAGCATCCTGACATCAGAAGCTGGCTCTCATTCCAGAGTCATTTTTCACCAAGACATAACACTTGATCATGTCATCAGATTTTCTAGGCAACACCTAGTAAATTACTGGGTATTTACTTTCTTATTAAGTACTAAGTATTTAAATATCTGCTATTTAAGATCCACAGACATAGAAAACAAACATATGGAAAAGGGAAGAAGGGATAAATTAGGAGTTTGGGATTAAAATATACACACTATACATAAAGTAGATAAACAACAAGGGCCTACTGTATACAACAGGGAACTGCAGTCAATATTTCGTGATAACCTATAAGGGAAGAGAATCTGAAAAAGTATTATGTATATGTATAAACATACATATGCTAAGTCGCTTCAGTTGTGTCCAGCTCTGTGCGACCCCATGGACTGTAGCCCACCAGGCTCCTCTGTCCATGGGATTCTCCAGGCAAGAAAACTGGAGTGGGTTGTCATTTCCTTCTCCAAGGGATCTTTCCTACCCAGAGATCAAACCCATGAACTCTTTCTCCTACTTTGGCAGGTGGATATTTTTACCACTGAACCACCAGGGAAGACCCAAATACCCGATATTTAAATACCTGTTATGCAAACACCTAGTTTTTACACGATGCCTACCAGGTGTTTACCTACCCATTCCCTAGTTAACCACACATCACCTAGCATGTGACATACTACTAGGTAGTCTGTGAAAAGTAGGACACAGGCAGGTGCTTGGTGGTCTGCTAGACTCACTTCTTAGCTAAGTAACTCACTGTCCCATGCCCACCTCACTGTCTATAACTTGAATTCAAATCCTAACAAAATTTCAGTGATCACTATAGAACCTTTTTTTGTTGTTGTTGTTTCACCTGTTTTCTGTATCTTGCTATGACAATCACAGAGGAAGGGAGGTTACTGAGCTGGACCAGGGGCTGTCAAGGACAGTTTTGGGACTGGAGATGTGGTCAGGTATTGCTAGATAGGAGGAAACCAAAGGAGGTTGGGAGGGTTCTGGGGGTGGGGCATGGCCGGGCTGCAGTGGAGGAGGAAGTGTGGAGAGGGAGGCAGAGCTGTGTGCTACAAGCAGGGCCTTGGAACCAAAGAAGACGCTTGGTCCTCCATTGGAAGCAGCTTCAGAAAGGATGAGATGGGAGAATCACCCTGTCTGAGGTCTGAGCTCTGGTGGAGCAGGATGAGTTTGGCTCAAGTGTAGCTGGGGCAAGACAGCAGGGAGGCTCTGCAGCTGGATAGACAGGGATTCCACCCTGAGCATCATTTATAGCCTGTTGTGTGCCCTGGACTAATGGCTTGACTTCTCTGAGCCTCAGTTTCCCCATCTGTGAAATGAGAACATAATGGGACAAAGCAAACTTGCAGCCAATGCTCCATCCCCTATGATTAAGATGCTTTCTTGATGGTCTGAAAAGAGCTCGGATGGGGCAGGGGCATTGGGGTAGAGAGCTGCGTCTGTGGTCACTCACACCTGACACTCATCATGCACAGAGCTCCCCAGCATCTCAATGGATTCTCAAGGTACACTTGGAAGGTTGCCAGCAGGTGTGACATTTCCCTGGGCCCAGCTGCTGGAGTTGGGTGTACAGAGCGAAGTGTGAATTTAGACTCGGAACCCACTCATGCTCATCCCTGCTGAGAGTAGAGCTCTTCCGAGGGCAGGCAGGAGTAGGTTAAGATGCCTGACCAGGGCTTCAGGTGGATCCATTTAGATCTGTTGAGTGAGTCTGGGCTTCTGCATCCATAATCAGCCTGAGACTCCCAAGACCAGCCTCTGATGAATTCTGTCAGTGAACTAAAGATGCCTCTTTCTGAGCATCTGCAGTTTTCTTGGAGTTTGCTGCTGAGGGCAGGCTCCAAGAGGGCTTCTCAGGTGGTGCTAGTGATAAAGAACCCACCTGCCAATGCAGGAGATACAGGATTCTTGGGTTCGATCCCTGGGTTGGCAAGATCCCCTGGAGAAGGAAATGACTACCCACTCCAGTAGGCTTGCCTGGACGATCCCGTGGACAGAGAAGACTGGTGAGCTACAGTCCAGGGGCAGCAAAGAGTCAGAGCCACCGAGCACAAGACACAAGATGAGGGTGACTGACACTGTCACTCAGAGCTTGACGGGTCTGCCCACAGCGGGCTTCAGAGACAGCCTGGAGAAGGCGGGAGGCACCCCCCCCCCCCCTCAGACCTGGGAGCCAGGGGACAGGATCTGGGCCCCGCCCCCTCCTCCAGCTCCCATTTCCAGAGCCAAATCCTAGAAGTGTCTCCTGTGGCTGGGACAGGCCCCCAGGTATAGTGGTGATGAAACAGGGGCCCAGGGAGGAGCTGTGGCCAGTCCTAGAGCAATTGGTCAGTGATGATCCCTCTATGCCAGGGTCTGGAACAATCCAGTTCCACCCAGAACCCACACAAAGCCTGGCTCAGAATAGGCACCACTACTTCTGTGCTGGTGAGTGAAGGCAAGTCAACAGAAGGAATGTCTACGGTTAGGTGGATCTTGTTCACAGATATGCCCAGAGAGAAAAAAAAAAAAAAAATCTCTGCCCCTGCAGGCCTGGCCTGGCCCCAGGAGGTGTGGCCATCCTGGGATCTTTCAGCCTGGGGTTCTGTCTGGAGACACTGGCCCAGAGCCCCAGCCTCAGCCTGGAAAGCACACAGGATGTTTATTGAGGCTATTCTTGGTGCCAAGACTCACAGGTCCTATGTACACATTAGCTAAGGCTCAGAGAGGTTAAGTCTTGAGCCCAGGAAAACACAGCAAGCACATCAAATCCAGGTCCTTCTGATTCCATGGCCTCCAAACCCTTTGTGCCAACACCGCAGGCTCTACCCAAGAGGATGGACTGACAACTCTGCCCCTCCAAACCCTCTGCCCCAAGAGCCCTGGCCACCTGCTCTCTGCTCCACTGCCTCCCTCCCCAGGCCACACACCTGCTATCTACCCCTCCACCCCCTCCAGCTGGGTTCTGGGAGGTTTCCAGCCTGAGGTTCCAGTCTGTGCGCCTGGACACTCGCTGTCCTGGGCGGGGCATCTGTGGCCCCTCCAGAGACGGGGACTGTGATCTTTTCTGGCCTCTCTCAGGGCAAACTCAGGGCATGGTGTGAAGTGGGACTGCTCCTCTGTTGATCAAAACACCTTGCAGGAAGGCAAAGAATAAAAAACACTCCTCTTTGACTGTTGTGTCGCCAAATCCATGTTTGCTGTGCAGCAGCAGACAACTGCTGGGGTCCCAAGTCACTATTTATTATTATTATTATTGTAGTAAAATTGCTTTACAAAGTTGTGTTAGTTTCTGTTGTACAAGGATATGAATCAGCTATGTAAAATGTGTTAGTCACTCAGTCATGCCCAACTCTTTGCTACTCCATAGACTCTAGCCAACCAGGCTCCTCTGTCCGTGGAATTCTCCAGGGAAAAATCCTGGAGTGAGTTGCCATTTTCTACTCCAGGGGATCTTCTCCACCCAGGGATCAAACCTGGGTCTCCTGTATTGCAGGAAGATTCTTATCTTTTGAGCCACCAATGAAGCCTGAACCAGCTATCTTCATACATATATCCCCTCCCTCTTGGGCCTCCCTCCCACCCCATCCCCATCTCACCCCTCCAGGTCATCCCAGAGCCCGGGGCTGAGCTCCCTGTGCTGTGCAGCAGGTTCCCACTAGCTGCCTATTTTACATATGGTAGTGAATATATGCCAGTCTAACTCTCCCAGTCCGGCCCACTATCCCGTTCCTCCCATGTTCACATGCTCATTCTCCATGAGTGGGTCTCTATTCCTGTTCATCTGTACCATTTTTTCTGGATTCTATGTATGTGCTGGTGGTTTAGATTCTATGTATATCCATTAACATATGACCTAGGGACCGCCCTCCCCCCAACCCATTCACATACCTGCCTCCACCTTGTTCTTTACCCCTTCGCCTTTTCATGGTTCAAAAGTGACTGTAACCCAAGTCACTCCTGAATGATGACAAGGGGAGGGGGTGAAGAACAAGGTGGATGCAGGTGTGTGAGTTGGGGTGGGGTCCCCAGATGCAACATGCTCCATCTTCATCCCGCTGCTCCCCCAAAACCAGACAGTGAGTGAAACAAACCAGACCCAGTGTTTGGCTCTGTTGTCTTATTCCAGAAGACTGTTCATCCCTCTTTGTCTCTCCCTTTTCATCCTGAAACAAACAGAGGAAATCACATCCTCCAATTTCTGATGCACCTGATTCCCCAGATTCCTGGTCTGTTCCCCTCCTCCCACTGCTGTCAGAAGAGCTGGCCACTGATGGAAACATGTCACGGGTGGGTGTTACCCTTAATGCTGAGAAAGCCAGAGAATCAAGGTCAGCATGTTTTTGTTTGTGACCAGGGGCAAGCAAAGGAGAGTCAGATGTGTTTGTGGAACCCCCTCCCAATTAATCTGGCAATCCAAGGGCCTCAGTATAAGCTGTACTGCTCAGGATGTGTGTGTAGACTGGGGACCCCTCCCTGATCCTTTGTTGTCAGGATACTGTCCCCATTGGGGGCTGCTTTGCCCTGGCAGGCTCGGCAATTCACCCCTTCCTGAATGAGACAGGGGACCCCTGCCATAGCCTGACTTCATGCCACCTCAATTCTCCCCAGACCCCGATGGGACCACAGTATTTTCTCCCCAGAGAGTTCTAGAATTACAGCAATGTCTCATCCACTTTTTGTTTTGTTTTTCAAAGTTTTCATTTATTTATGGTTGCATAGGGTCTTTGTTGCTGCACGCAAGCTTGCTCTAGTTGCAGTGTGTGGGCTTCTCATTGCAGCGGCTTCTCTTGTTGTGGAGCACAGACCCTAGAGAGTGTGGGCTCAGTAGCTGTGGCTCATGGGCCCTAGAGCATGTCACCCGCTCTCTGTAAACAAGGGCTCCCAGATAACCATGGTAATGACTTTCACAGGCGTGGATTTCCACCTTAACCTTAATTCCCCCAATAGCAGAATTTCTATGGAACAAGAGGCCATAAAGTCTGGCCACAGAGGTGCAGCCTCCCCAGCTCACTCCCTTGCCCTCCTATCCTCTCCTTTCCTTCTCAGAGAAAGAGAAGGAAGCGGCAGGCAGACAGCTCCCCACCCCGCTTGCAGCCTTTGTGCTGTAACTAGGCTTTGTCCTGGATAAGCCTAGGCTCTTGGGAAAAGGGCTCTCCTGAGAGTGGCTTTCCTTCACTGGGGTGGATACCCAAGCTGAGGCCCTGGATGAGTCATCAAAGGCCAGGCCAGGTGTGTCAGCTTCCATCTGACACCCCTCTAGACCCTTCTGGTCTCTGAGGACACTTTAAGTTTCTGCCAGTACTGTCTCTGCATTATTTGTTTTCACACTTGTCAGCCTGGTAGGTTTCCAATTGTTTTTAGCAATCTTCTGTTTGAAGAGAAAGGGACTGTACCCAATGGTGTCATAAAACCCAGCATCTCAGCTCGCAGAACACAATTCCCTTTAAAGCCTGAGAATGAAGATTGTCTCAATGGCTCAAGGCAGAATCTGCACAGATATGGGAGTGCAGACTCAGGCAGTGAGGGAGAGATTTGTGTCATGAAAAAAAAAGGCTGTGGATGTGGATGTGGGCACAGGAAGGGTGGATGGAGCTGACCAGGTACCTTTCTATGGCTGCCCTGCTTGGCATGCAGGATCTATATTTCCCTGACTGGGGATCAAACCCCAGTCCCCTGCAGTGGAAGCACAGAGTCTTAACCACTGGACTACCCAGCACCTTTGCAGAGAAACTAATGCTAAAACTCAGATGAAGGGAACACCTTCCTTGTTCAAACCTTAGAAAAGGACCTCTCGTTTTGAATGCACCTGTGTTCCAATAAATGGCTGGGTTCAGCAAATTTTATTTGAAATAATTGAGCTATCTAATAATGATGAACAAGGCCTCTCATGTGTGAGTTTCTACACAAACCCTGAGAACCAGAGGGGTACTTGGGAGCCCCGTCTTCATGGAGCACAGCTGGTGGGGCCCGGGAACCCACTAGCAAGAGAGGCCCTCTCATCCTCCAACCAGAAAATGGGAGGAAATAGTCAGACTCAGCTTGTCTCCAAAGAGAGGTTTGATAAGAAGGCTCAGATTCCAACTTCTTTATGCCCTTATTCTTTATACCCACAGGGCTGCAGGAGCTGGATATCTGTAGAGGCAGAGAATGGGGAGTGTCAGGCTATAACAAGGTGAGACCCACTCACTGTCCGGAGAGCTTCACAGAAGAGGTTCAATCCCTGATTTCAGAGTTGTCTGTCCTCTGTTCTCACAAAAGCAGGGGCCCCAGGGGCTTTGTGTCCTAACTGGCAGGATCGTAGGCAGTGATTTTCCAGATAGAGGTCAGGAGTGTGGACACCAGTCTTATAGGTACAATAAGCATCATTGTTTGGGGAGTAAACTTAGTCTGCTTGGTGTCAGATATATCCTCCAGTGAATGGAATTTGGCTGCAGGCTGTGGACACCTGGGTTCCACCAAGGACAGCCCCCCATAGCCAAATTCCCCCTGGGGTCTGTGGACACTGCCCTCTGGAGGGCTTCCCTTTCATGTCTATGCAAGTTCTATCATCTGCCTTAGACAGGAAAGTATCAGAATTTATTGTTCAGTCCAGCTGTATTTTGGGGGCGTCTGCTCAGAATGAGTTTGATATTTCCAGGTTTCAAGGGGTCATGGAAGAGAACATGAGAATGAGACCTTTGGTTCTGAAGTTACTGCACGTGCTCAGAATTCAGTTCAGTCAATTCAGTCGCTCAGTCGTGTCTGACTCTTTGCAACCCCACGGACTGCAGCGTGCCAGGCCTCCCTGTTCATCACTAACTCTCAAAGCTTGCTGAAACTCACGTTCATTGAGTCGGTGATGCCATCCAACATCTCATCATCTGTCGTCCCCTTCTCCTCCTGCCTTCAATCTTTCCCAGCATCAGGGTCTTTTCCGATGAGTCAGTTCTTTGCCTCATGTGGCCAAAGTATTGGAGTTTCAGCTTCAGCATCAGTCTTCCCAATGAATATTCAGGACTGATTTCCTTTAGGTTGACTGGCTTGATCTCCTTGCAGTCCAAGGGACTCTCAAGAGTCTTCTCCAACACCACGGTTCAAAAGCATCAATTATTCAGCACTCAGCTTTCTTTATAGTTCAACTGTCACATTCATACATGACTGCTGGAAAAAACATAGCTTTGACTAAATGCAGAATTAGGAATCAGTGAATCCATATGCATATAATAATATTAACATAACTAAAGTATATGTAATATTTAATAATCACATTAAAGCAAGGTGCGAGGAATCCTTTGAGCCAGGTAGTCCTTCTAATCTTAATGAAACTCAGGAATGTCCTGAAAAGGAATTTAGCAACATTGGGTTCTTGCTTCCAGGTGTTTTATACACCTGATCTCAGTCTCTAATCCAGCAAATGGGGGTCCAGGGGCAACTCCAGCAATCCTACACAAGATACAGATAGGGTATTTTTTTTATATATAGACTTTATTTTTCAGAGCAATTTTAGGTTCACAGAAAAATAAAGCCAAAGGAAATGGCAACCCACTCCATTATTCTTTCTGGGGTAATCCCTTGGACAGAGGAACCCGATGGGCTCTAGTCCTTGGAGTCACACAGAATTGGACACGACTGAGTGCGCATGCACACACACACACACACACACACACACACACACACAGAGTTGCCATGTACCCCTGCCCCTACACACACAGGCTCCCCCACCATCAACCCACCCACCAGAGAGATGTGCTTATGCATTTGCTATAGTCGGACATACCTGGATACCTACCTACTCGGATATCTACATAACCGGAACTTGCCTAGGAATTCTGATGGACAGAGGAGCCTGGAAGGCTATAGTCCATGAGGTTGCAAAAGAGTTGGACATGATTTAGCAACTAAACAACAATGTCTGTCTTCTTACTGTTGAATTTTACAAGTTCTTTGCATATTTTGGATCACAGTCCTTTATCGGTTATGTCATTTAGGGGATATCTACAACAGGATGAGACCCTGTGATTGGAAAGCAATGACCTTGGTTATCAGAGCTCTTAATGAGTCTCTGCCCTGGGTCCAGGTGCTGACCAGGGCACTGGAAAGAAGAAATATGATGTTAATGATATAGTTCCCATATGACCCAGCGAATTTACTGAGCAAGCACCCAGCAACCGCTGGGTAAAATTGAGGACACATGCGCTCGGGGGAAGGTCCTTGTGCTCAGGCAGTACTTACAGAGACCTCAAGGCTAGAAGAATCTCAAGCGTGACTTCATAATAACTTACTCTCAGGAAGGTAGCTGATGTGACCGATGCTTTGCCAAGCTTCAGGCTAAGTGGATTCCAGGAACCGTTTCTGCTTCTCATCAGCAGCAACCTGTCTGGCACATGGTCAATTCCATCCTCACCATTAAAAACTAACCTTCCCAAAGTTGCCAAGGACTCCACATTGCTGCATATAAGAGACCTGTCTGTCCTCATCTCATTAGAGCTTTCAGCATCCTTAGCACAGCAGACCCTCCAACCTCCTTGAAACCTTCTCTCCTCCCACTCCCACCCTCTCCTGGACTCCTCTTGCTTCCCCACCTACTTCTTCCCAGTCTACTTCTCTGTCTCCTGTTCCTTGATCCCATCTTTAAAGGTTTAGAGTCCCCTAGGTCACCATCTTACCTCTTCTAGTCTCTATCTACCCCCGTCCTAAATTTCCATCAGCATTAAACAGTCCCCATAAGTAATGATTCAAGAGCATTTTCTGTCTTCTCCTTGGGGCTCTGGACTACACACCCAGCTGCTTGCCTGACTTTTCTACTTGAAAATATATCCTGTGCCTGAAGCTTGACCTATCTAAACAGGGGCCCCTTTTCTGCCCACCCCTGTCTCTTTACTGGTCTTCCACACACCCAGGGTCTGTTCTCCATAACCCTCCTTTCAGAGCAGGCTTGGTTGAACTTTTTTTTACATACTTTATTATGTAAATTAGATCCAACATTCTTCTCCTTAACACTTCGATTATGACCTGAGATTGGTCTTCCCTGGTGGCTCAGTGGTAAAGAATCCACCTGCCAATGAAGGAGACATAGATTTGATCCCTGGTCTGGGAAGATCCCCTGGAGAAGGAAATAGCAACCTGCTCCAGTATTCTTGCCTGGAGAATTCCATGGACAGAGGGACCAGGAGTGCTACAGTCCATGGGGTCACAGAGCCAGACATGACTTAGCGACCAAACAGCAAGAACAATGTCCTGAGAGGTTAGAATATACCTCATCCCCTTGGCAAATCCAACATGATCCCCTGTGGACTGGTCTCTGCTCCTCCCCCAGACACTAGCCAGCCTTGGGGTATTTTAGGTTCCTTAAGAGGAGTGGGCTTTGTCTCTGCATTTCTCTCCCTAGAAGTTCTGCCCCACCCTATCTCCCCTCAGCTGGCTCGCAGGACAACCCTCCCCTAAGCCTGAGTCTCAGTCTGCTCCAGTGGCTGTGACAAAGTACCCCCGACTCTGGGACTTAAACAACAGAGGCTTATCCTCCCAGAATTCTGGAGGCCCAGTGTTGACAAGACCATGCGCTCTCTGGAGGCTTCTGGGAGGATTCCTTGTCCATCCAGCTCCTGGGGAATCCAGAGGGTCCATGGCTTATGGCCACATCCTCTGATCTCTACCTCATCTTCAGTGGCTTCTCCCCTCTCTAGTCAAACTCCCTCTGCTTCTCTCTCATGAAGACATACATGGGTGCATGTAGGGTTCACCAGGCCAATTTAGGACAAGTTCCTCCTCTCAGGGTCCCTCTGCCATAGAAGGTTGGGTTCACATGTTCTGGGAATTAGGATGTGGTCATACTTTGGGGCCACTCTTCAACCCGCTACACTCTGTTTTGTGTTTCTTCAATAAACAGGAACCACTTCCTGTGTGGATAAAGGGAAGGGTCTGTTGGGGAGGGGGAAATTACCCCCGCTAACCTTTTGAGATCGTGTGGCTGGACTAGTAAATAAAATTGACATGAGACAGATGAATAGGAGAACAAGAAACAAATTTTCCTTCTTTCACATGGAGGTTCCACATGGATGGGATCTAAGAAGTGGCCAAAGCAGGCAGCTTTTGTACTTTTTATATGAAGAAACAATACATTTGTGCGGAATGACAGGGCATAGAAACTCAGGTTTCGGTGCTCATTTTGAGAAGAATATAAACAGCTTTAGTCCATGAAAGAGGTCACCAGGTTTGTTGACATATGTTTCTCAGCCCCAATTTCCAGATCTTTCATGGTAAATTTGTCCTTCTACCTCCAGACTCAGGGAGAGCACCTTTCACATGGGAGATATATATCCTGCTTTCAGAGAGACAGAAAGAGAGTCAGGGTGTCCCTCTTGGGTTTGCTGTTTCTTGAGTAACTTTAACCCAAAATAATCATGAGTCATAGAGGCACCCTTGAGGGTGGGCTGCCCTGGGCCCCCGTAGGCTTTGGCACATCTTACAGGCAGGTCCAACCTCCTCTTTCGGCATCATGACATTTGCAGTAGCTTTTCTGTGTGTGGCAGGGATATTCTCAATATGAAAAGGTAAGAATTCAGTGTTTGTCTAGAAAATAACACCCTGTCCTTCAGGGCAGGAGGGGCGGTGGTGGGGCCCTGTGGGGCTGTGGCTGCTGAAAGGGGTGAACTTTCTGTGGAAGGAGTGAGCTGGAAACTGGAGAGACAGAGTTTGAAGGAGAGAATCTCGAGGAGGCCAGCCAGCAGCCTTTGGACGGAAACGATGAAGCCATGAAGGGTTTCCCCAGCGAGGAAATGCAGCAGTGGGTCCTCCTCTCCCTTCATCCAGAGTGAGTATATGGACCTAATTGCCAACCCAGCCACACCTATGACAAATGCCTCCAGTTCCCCCTGGAGTGGGCAGCTGGGGACAGAGGCCAGAGATGCTTGTCCCATCACAATCCTCCTGGATCCGCTCCATGGCATGTATATCAGCACATGGCTCAGTTATCTGCTTTCTAGGGATCCAGAGGCCCCTTCTTCCCCTCCGCAGAAACCCCTCCAGATCCAGATGTGGTGTGCATGAATTGCCCATAGGGAAAAAGCTCAGATTACAGACACTGAAAAATGAAAGTCCATTTTCCTGCTGGGAGTAGGAAGGACAGACCATCAGCAATGAAAACACATTTCCATCCCTCCCTTCTTGGAGTTTTGCTCCTCCGAAGACGAGACCAAGTGAATGCTCACTTTTCCCTTGCTAGAAAAACAAAATGCAAATAAGTCTTCTGAAAGTTGCTTCCATGTATAAGATTTTTGTGTGGTTTTCTACAACATACAAGGAAGACAGAGGGACACACAGATGGTGAGTAGGAATTGACCAAGTGAGTCCTTGACTGTTCCTTCAGTTCTACCCCAGACCTTCTGCATAAACTGCAGTCAGGCTATAACCACACTGGGCCTCTTTCTTTTATGTAAAAGCATGACCTGGTAGGAAAAAACAAAGCAAACAAAAAGCCAGCATGAGTTTTCTTACCAGGCATAAATGCATTCAAATGCTCTCCTGCCATGTCATCTTGGGAAAATTATTTAATTACTCTATTCCCTGAGCAGAAATAAACAAGTATTAGAATCCTCATCAGATTGTTACAAAGACTGAATCTGAAAATGTACCATCCGAACTTGCACAAAAACCCTCAAAACCAGTAGTTTTTCCTCCTTTCTTAAATGAAACCAATAATTAAATGACAGAGTGAGTAGCCCTTTGAAAAGTAGTCCTTTGCTCTTAGCAGTAAGGAGCAGAATATTTTCTTCTCCATCAATAGTAACTAATTTTTTAACAAGCTTTAGTAATTTAAGTTGAAGGAATATTAAAGCACATTAAAACCTGCTCAGATATGGTATGTTTTTCCCATTGCTTAAGAGAAGGGATTGAAATGTTTTACTTTCTAAATGTGGTGTTCAATTATCAAACTAGCCCAAAAGGGTTAAAAAAAAAAAAAAGTTTGTCTCTCAATCATGTCCAGTTTTTTGCAATCCCCTGGACTATAGTCCTCCAGGCTCCTCTGTCCATGGAATTCTCCAGGCAAGACTACTGGAGTGGGTAGCCATTCTCTTCTCCAGGGGATCTTCCTGACACAGGGATTGAACCTGCATCTCGTGCATTGCAGCCAGAGTCTACATCTGAGCCACCAAGAAAACCCTAGAAGGGTCAAGCCTTTCGTGAATTCCTGCAGTGACTTTTCTGACCTGTATACCTGTACTAACCTGCATTCTAATCACAGGGCTTCTCTTCTTCTCCTTCTGTGATACTGAGCTCGTTGAAGGTGACACCTTGTTTGGTCATCATTTGGGGCCATGAGGGCTCCAGGGAAAGTGCCTGGGACTCGATTCAGTGAGTTGAAGCAGACACATCTTTTCAGGAAAACGCACACGTTACTTTCTCCTGCCCTGCTAGGCATCAGTTAGTTCAGTAGCTCAGTCATGTCCGACTCTGCAACCCCATCAACCGCAGCACTCCAGGCTTCCCTGTCCATCACCCACTCCAGCCAGGCCTGGCCTTTACTGACTCTGGAGTTTGTGTCGGTTAAGAATCTTCTGGTCATAAACTGTCAAAACCCCACTTCAAACCAGCTGAATCTAGGAGGGATGTTTATGAGCCCTCCCAACCCTATGACCAGAGGTGGGAGAGCGCCAACATCCAGCAGCTTCTAATATTATCTGGCTGGTTCCTGACAGCTTCTTGTAACAGCACCTCAGACTGGGTGGCTTCAAGTACCACACACTTGTGTTCTCACACTTCTGGCTGCAGAAGCATCAGCAGGTCCGTGCTTGTTCTGGAGGCTCCAGGGGAGAGTCCTTTTGTGCATCTCTCTTGTGGCTCCTGATGACCCTCAGTTTGCAGATCCGTCACCCCAATCTCTGCCTCCTTCATCACATGGCCATCTTTCCTCTGTGTATGTTTCTGTGTGTCTCTCCTCTTCTTATAAGACCCATTACATTGGATTCGGAACCCACTTTGCTCCAGTATGGATGCACTTTAATCACACCCGCAAAGATCCCAGGTGGGCATGGATTTGGGGACCCAATTCAACCCAGAGCTCCCTCCCTTGCTTGATTTCTCTTGGTCTCTCCTCACTGCTTCTGGGTTTCATTCTAAGGCTGATTCTACTCTCATCATTGCAAAATGATGCTAAGACAATTCCAATCAGCCCTGCATCCTCCCTTAGCCAACTCAAGAGTGTATCCAGCTGCCAGGAGGAGGTCCCCCTCCCCTGGCTGAAATGCTTCTCCCTGACAATACCCGGAATCAAATGGTGCTTAAACACCTGAATAATTTAAATGGCAATTCAGGGAGCCCTGCCAGCAGAGACAACAAAATGACACCCCAGACCTCATCCAGCCACTCTGCCTCACCCCTAGGGGCTAATCAGGGGCCTGGCTTTGTCTTTCGAAGGGCCCAAGGCACTCTTATTATCAACCCTGCTTTGTTCCCTACCACATCTGAAGTGCTTTCCTTGTTTCCAAATAAATAAAACAGCAGTGATGAACTGTCATTTCACCAGCTTTCAATTAGAAGGGGAAACACACAGGAAGGTGGGAAGGTGGAAATCAACTCAGATGTGGGGGAGGTGGCCTCACATGCTGGGTCCCTCTGTCTAGGATGGGGTGGGTTAGAAAGAGAGCAGCCCCCAGGCTAGCTGCACATCCTTTGATCCTTTGGGTCAAAGGTGAGACACAGACGAGGTGTTCAGTGGTTTTGAAGTTCTGTGGTCCCCACCTGGTTCTCCTCTGGCCCTGCCTATCCTCTGTTTCCCCTGCTGCCTCCCCCCACCCTGCCCCACCCCTTCTCTGCCTCTGCTCTGAATCTGTAGGATCAGCCAGGACAACAGTTGCTTTGACAACCAAGGTCACAGTCTTCTCTGGGCTGTGCACAGCTGGGTCCCAGGTGGCCCCAAGCCATCAGGGGGTGTGCTTTGCAGAGAGACAGTCTGGGGTGGGGAATCAGACTCCTGCCCAGAGCTGGGGTTGCTCACACTAGAAGACCACCCCTGAGAACACTTCGGCGGGGGAGCTCCTGGGCAGAGCAGATAAGGCTGCACTGGGGTCTCTCCATTTCTGTAGAGCAACCCACCTCCCAGGTGCCAAGTCACCAGCACGACCACCTGCATGGTCCAAGTGAGGGGGGCGTTGGCAGGGGCGATGCTGGGGACACTTGCATGAGAGCCTCTCCTGCTGTCCTCCTACCATCCCCTGCCCTACCCCACCGTGGGGCCTCAACCAGTCCTGCCGTGACTCCCAGGCATCCTCAAGGTCCCCTGAAGTAATCAGCAACACGATGAAACGGGCACCATTCAGTGTCATCATTCCATGATGGCATCAACCTCTAGAAGGGCTCTCCTGTCAGTAAACAGAAAGATAATGTTAGAACCACGCGGGGAGCAGGATGCCAAAGGAAAACACAGGAATCGTCAGGTGCACAAGGGGGACAGGGTGTTAGCAGTTCTGCTGTAAATCAGGTCTACACTTTGCACTTTGCATGTAATTGCTATGTTGCTCTAGAAGTAACTGCGAAAACAAGCAGTGATCCAATTTGTCTCACCGCTCCTCCACCCCACCTCCCAACTTCAACTAAGAGCTACATAGACGCAGTGCCTCTTACACCCTATTAGGTGGGGGCAGAGAAAGTACTTTTAACTCTGCTCGGTCAGCTTGGGATCCACTTCAGTGAAAGAGAGTTAGATTCCAAAGTCTGCAGAGGCCCTAAGTGGCGACCTGTCGCCTTGGCACCAAAGGATGCCGCCCTCCGTCTCCACTCCATCAGCAGCCTGGACTGCCTCTCTGCACCTGCACAGGCCCCGTCCTCCTGACTCTGGTCCCTCACCAGCCATTCTTTGTACTGAACTTTCTTGCTCACCTACTGGATGGTCCCTTGATTGAACCCAGATGGATAAAAGATAATCTGGACCCAGAAGAGAAGCCCCAGCCCTCAGAAAGTACCGTCAGCTTTAGGAACAGGCAGGCACCTGCCTCTGAGAGGTGTAACCTCTAGTCCACCTCCCCCTCCTTGGCAGGTCCACACCTGCATTCTCATGGGGCTTCAGGATGCTGTCAAGCCAGTGGGGACCCCAGAGCCTGTGAGAACAGGGGATGTGGAAACCCAACACCTCCAGGTCATGTTCCCCATCTGCCTGCAGACCGTCATCATGGGGACGTGGTTAGACAAAGTGTGCCCGAAGCTGCCTTCATTTATCTGGGCCTGGGTGAGACCTGCCCTGTGGCCGGGATGTGGCTGACAGCTGCTGTACTTCCTGTGTGAGCTCCAGCCCGTGCATAGAGGCTTGTGTATGTGTGCGCGTAGTCACTCCAGTCGTGTCTGACTCTTTGTGACCCTGTGGACCACAGTCCACCAGGTTCCTCTGTCCATGGGATTCTCTGGGTGAGAATGCTGGAGTGGGTTGCCATGTCCTCCTCCAGGGGATCCTCCCGACCCAGGGGTCAAAGCCACGTCTCCTGCACTAGAAGGCAGGTGCTTTGCCACTAGCACTGCCAGGGAAGTCTGTGGAGGTACCTGCCTACAAACCTGGTGTGAAGGCAGGCCTAGCACCAGGGGTTCAAAGGTGAAGCTGTGGGGTCTTCAGCTCACTCTAAGAGCACAGGGTCCACATCCTTGGAAGAAAGGATTCCTGCAGAAGAGTGACTCACGCTGGTGTCCTAGGAAACCACACACAGCAGGAGGGCACCAGCTTTGGAAGCCTGGACTGGGGGGAGGGGCTGGATGTGGGGGCAGGAGGAGAAGGGGGTCCCCAGGAAATGGCGCCAGAGCTGAATCTTCAAGTGTGATGAGACTATAGACAAAACGGGAACACGGGGACAGACAGGGAGGTTGAGCATTTGGACCACAGAGCACAGTGTGTGCCAAGGTACCATCCCATAAGGTACTACAGGATGTGTGACAATGTGGCAAGAACTCACTGTGGTGAAGGATCATGTCTGAAGCTGGAGCAAGTAGCCTGAGCTGGAGGGGAGGCTGGATGTGACTGTGGGGGGCTCTGCGTGCTGTGGAGGAGCTCCGCCGCTATCACCCGGGGAACTGGGAAGCCACAGAAGACCTAGAGAGAGAGCAGTAGTGGGCTCTGAGTGAACTCCGAGGCAGGGAGCTTTGAGGAGCAGGTGTGGGGCAGGGAGAGTGAGCGGTGGAGCAGGCAGGGCTGATGAGCCCTGAACCCAGACAGAAAGGGTTGAAATAAGACGAGGGAGGAAGGCCAGAGGTACAGGGAAAAATCTGCAGAATCGACATTGATGATCAGGAATGAGGAAGAGAAACAGAGGAAACATATTATCAGCGCACATACGGTAGAACTGGTGTTACATGAGGTTAACACAAGGGATGGATGTTGTACGTTCATTACAGGATTCTGCACACCCAAGTTCCACTGCTCTTATTCCTTGTGAACCTGTTTCCTCTACTACACACACTTCCATTACCTGGGGAATGAAGACACAGCCCACAGGCCCAGAAGGTCCCTATGCTAGCAAAGGAAACAGACAAATAGACAGGAGTCCACAGACTCAGCTTTGAGTTCTAGCTCAGTTGGAGGGCAAGGAGGAGCCTGCCTGGAGGGACAATAGTTTAAGCCAAATCTGGGAGGAATCAGGACAGGAGCCAAGAAAAGGAGGTGTGTGGGCTCCTGGTGGAAGGAATGAGGGGGGCAGTTCAATTGCTCAGTCATGTCTGACTCTTTGTGACTCTACGAACTGCAACACACCAGGCTTCCCTGTCCTTCACTATCTCCCGGAGTTTGCTCAGACTCATATTCATTGAATAGATGATGCCAATCCAACCATCTCATCTCCTGGAAGGAGGTGCTAAGAATAGTCAGCTCACAAGTCTCAAGAAGCCCATGGGAGGACACTGGGTTAGATTACACTGGGTGGGAGAACGGAGCACTCTGGGGAGATGGGGGCATCCTCCCAGTTGGCTGGCCTCAGGTGCAGACACGGACTCGGGTCATCCTCCAAGTGACATGAACCCCCTGCCCCTCTCTCTGGACGCCCTCAAGATCCTGCTCTGGAGGAAGGCCCAGGGGGCTTGGCTGCAGCAGAGAGACGTCTGCATCAAGAGCCAGGACACCCCTGAATCCGTACCTGCAGGGCTCAGAAGGCCGAGTCCAATTCCACCAGAACCCCCCACCTTCTCCTGCCACATCTGACTGTACAGGAAGCCATCAGGAGGCTGTTTTGATTGGCTCATTTCAGCGGTCTCATTATTTTCACAGGGAACAATTTCTAACAATTTTCCTTGTCACTCAGGGCACTTGCTGCTAGCTGAGTTTCTTGGGCCGTTATAAATACATTATCAGACACGTTCCGCAAGCACTTGCAGGTAAAAATAAACCCCCAGCATTTGCATCGCGGGGCACAGATGTGAGACGGCTTGGGTGAGATGTTTGCTCTCCGTGTCCTCCCTGCCTGGGGGGTGAGGGGTGGCAGTTGGAGCTGAGCCTAGGGCTCAGGGGCTTAGAAAGCTGGGTTGCGCTGGCCTCGCCACATTCCCCTTCATGGTGGAGGCTCAGGTAGGAACTGAGTGTTTGTGATGCGAACTGCTGAACGGGGCCCCAGTGACATCAAGAATACATGGGCCCCATAGGCTGGTGGCACCTGCACTCTCTGCTTTAGACTGTCTTGGGAACTTCCTGACAAGCAAACCCTCAAGGCAGATCTGCTGAACTTGGGGCTCTGGGAGTGGGGCCAGGAATACTCCCAGGTGGTTTGGAAGCCCAGGGAAGAGTGAAGCCCAAGCAGGAGTCCACAGCCATGTGTCCTATGGGCCAGACAGGAAGGACAGAGTCAGGTGGCAGAGCCAGAAGAACCTGCCCCAAAGCATAGTCTGGCACCATCTCACTGGGTGGTGTGGGTGGCCTAGGCTTCCCAAGTATCAGTTTCGTCACCCATAAAATGGGCACCGTCAGGCTTACCATGTAGCACGGTTTGATGTTCAGTTTATGACGCTGCCTTTCACAGTTGTTCTTCAATGTTGTAGTGTTATTGACCGCTCACAAGGAAGGCAAGGTGCCCACTTTCATCTCTTGAGCATGTGACCCAGGGCAGATTCGGTCGTCTTGCTAAGGCTCGTGTCTGTGGCTTGTGGATTTGTGTCTAGTGCTAAGCCCAGTATATTGGGTTTATCTCTATGGGATGTCTAGAGCTGCAAGTGCCTTGGGCCACAAGAAGGAGCAGAGGCCATGTATCTGGTGGGGAGAACATGGATCCCTGTTGGAGTGTCAGAGGAGAAGAGCTTCAGGGATAAGACCGAACTCCAGGCAGTGGGGAGAGGTCACAAATCTTTGCCTGAAGAAGGGAGGTTACAGGGAGAGTGGGCAGACAGAGGCAGACAGGTTAGACACCAGGCAGACAGGTAGGACACCTGGAGCAGAGTTGGACCCCTGGCAGACAGGTAAGACATTTGGCAGAGAGACAGGGCGGAGCAGGATATCTTGACAGAATTGAGTCCTTTCAGACCATCCGTGGTGATGGAATTCTACACAGGTAGAAACCTTGTCTCTTGCATCCTCCTTCACCTCTGACTATGCTCTTGTTGACTGAGTCCTAACTCCATGCCCACACTGTGCCTTATGAGCTCATGGCATCTGAGCAACCCCAGGCTCTGTTCCATGAAGGATGGCCAACATTCAGGAAGCTTGAGCCACTTCCCAGGTCTGGGATCCAGATCTTTCTGATTTCAGTTAACGAGAAGGGTAGTTATCTATGTGCGTGTGCGCTCAGTCGTGTCTGACTCTTTGCAACCCCATGGATTGTAGCCCTCCAGGCTACTCTGTCCATGGGATTTCCCAGACAGGAATATTGGAGTGGGTTACCATTTTCTTCTCCAGGGGATCTTCCCTACTCATAGATCTAACCTACGTCTCTTGTGTCTCTTACACTGGGAGGTGGATTCTTTACCATTGACTCCAGAATAGGGAAATAACAGCAAAGGTACAATGAACTTTCTAGAGTGATAGAGACATTCCATATCTTGGCTGGGTATTGGTCACGTAGGTGTGTACATTTGTCATAGTTTATTGAACTGTCCACTTAAGAGCTTTTAATTTCAGTGTACTGTAAATTAGATCTTAATTTAGCAACAACAACAATATAACCGTCAGATTGCCTGTATCAGAACAAAATCAGCAGAGTTTGGATGATGTGTGTGCTGATCATTTCACCTGTTCTCCCTTCAAGTGAAAGGAGGGCATTAAAGACATTTAAAACGACACATTTTTGAAGTATTTTTTTGATAAGTGGGTTTTCATATAAATGTGTGTGCTCAGTTTGTCCAACTCTTTGCAGTCCTCCAGGCTCCTCTGTTCATGGAATTTTCCAGGCAAGAATACTGGAGTGGGTAGCCATTTCCTCCTGCAGGGGATCTTCTCGATCTAGGGATCAAACCTAGGTTTCCTGCACTGCAAGCAGATTCTTCACCACTACACCATGGGAATTCTCTAGGTAGGTCCACTGGATTTTTTCTGAAGAACAAGCATTTTTTTCAATAGACTCTTAACACCTAAAAATTTTCTGTAAAGTTGCTTGGGTCTTTCATTAAAATTGTGTATTCTTTTGCTAATACATTTGAAATTATTGACACCTTACACTGACTTCTCTCTCCTAGACCACAACATATTTAATTGAGACAATTATCTCTCCACGGGTGCAGGGGGATGTGGTAAGCTCAGAACAAGCAAATTTTGCTCTCTACAGAGGGCATGTTCACGGGTTTTGTTTTTCCATGGTTGAAATATGTAAATATTTCACCCAAATGCATTTACAGAGGCTGAGAGTCTTTCTTTGACAAACAGTCTTACAAGATAAAAACTCATCAAATAAGTTGTCTGTTTTGAAGTCATCTCTATATATGATTCTCTTGAATGTTTCTCCAAATTTAGATGCTGCAAACTTGTAGATCTTTTAATTTGGTTCCATTCTGGCACAGAATATAAATTTGTTTAATTAAAAATAGGGTTTCATTAAAAGATGCTTTCTACTAGTTGAGATATTCCAAAGCACAATTATGTAATTTTTAAATTAAATCTGAGGCTGTCGGGGCTCACATGGTTTCATTGGTTCCCTCCCTCCCTTGCTTACATTGGGATAAATTTAATGTCTTCCTGTTTGCAAGCTTTGTTTTCAATAATGATAATTTTCCAAAAGCCTCAAAAGCTGAAGTTTTTGTTGTTGTTTTCACTCTCCTCGTTGGATTATTGAATGCAGCCAAAACACAGAGGATTTGTTTACAAAAGGGTTCAGTGCTGTTATAGGACACTCGAGATTGATTTACAAAGAAGCTCTTCAAAGACTCAAACATTTCCAGACTCTTATTCATGGTGAGCAGCAAGAGAGAACCCGTACTGCCACACTGAAGGGCTTTTTAAAATTCAATATCCGCTTGTCATAAAATGTTGCAATTCAGTTACTCTAAGTATATACAGATACACAGTTGTAAATTTCCAACAACTGTAACTTCTATCACTTGACTGTTAGATTGTCTCAACTTTTCAGACATGTGTTTGAATTACCTGTGCATCACAACAGGTTCTTCCACTTCTGTTTCGTATGTTTTGTGAAGTGGAGTATTTCCTGCTGTATCAATAAACAAGGATGTCAGAGCCGTCAGCTATTCTGGCCTTCCAAAAGTGAGTTTCTGAGCCTGGAGGATGCCCAGAAAGAACAATGCCTGCATTCCGGCAACTGTGAGGCTGCTGCCACTCCCTACAGTGAGCAGGAAACTAAGGATGTGAAAACTCAGAGAGAAGGATACTGGCCCCTGATAGCTGAGATGTGTATGAAAGTAATGATTTCATTGAACCCAGACCCTTACATCCTCTCATACACAGAAAAGCACTAAATTCCTTAACTTGAGATATCTAGTTTTCTTTAATGTACAATAGTCTTTGACGTTCAGACTACTTGCCTCGTTTCTAACTTCTATATAACCTGACTCTGCAACTCCACCCCTCGACCTCCCAACTCCCACCCCTCATGGCCTCCTCAGAGCAGTTCTCTGAGTTCCTTGAGATGCTCTCTCCCAGGCTTGAAGTCCTAAAAATTCCTCCTGAATAAGACATAACTCTCAATTTCTAGGTTGTGACTATTTTTAAGTCAACAGTTTCTTACTTTAATAAGAATGTGGCTTCCAACTTGAAACTCATATCAAATACATGTTCATATTATGACCACGTCAACTAAACAAACAAGCAAACTGCACAACCTGAAAGTTGAAAATTTTATTTTATTTGTTGGAAAAAAAACTGAGCACTCAAAGCTCTGGACGCAACCTCTCAGACAGCTCAGGGGGATTGCTCCTAAGAGGTAAGGGAGGAGCCAGGATATACAGGGGTTTTTGCAACCTGTATACAGGGAGTCAGAACACCAAAAGATGTTAAAACCAGACATCTCAAGCCAATGCATTTAGCACTTTTCTGTAAATGGGAAGATGCAAGAGTCTGAGCTCATTGAAACCATCCTTTTGATTTGCGCCTTAGCTTTCTGGGGCCAGAATGCTCTTCTTCCCCATCCTGAGTTCCTTCAGGACTCACTGTAGTGACACGGGAGTGGCTATAGTGCCTTGCTTTCTGATAAGGCAGGCAGCCTTGTTTTATTCACAACATAATACAATCAATCAATTTTACCCTCAATGTGGAATTTTCAACCGATTTTGCAATAGCACTCATTGTAGTCTCAGGTGTTTTGCTTCCAATAGAATGAGACCCCTAAAGCTATAACTTTTTTAATATAATTTTTTATTTATGTTTGGTTCTCCTGGGTCTTTGTGGCTTCGTGGGCTTTTCTCTAGTTGCGGAGAGCAGGGGCTCCTCTAGCTGTGCTGCGTGGGCTTCTCACTGCAGCAGCTTCTCTTGTTGCAGAGCACGGGCTCTAGGGCACATCGGCTCAGAGGTCGTGGCTTCCGAGCTCTAGAGCACAGGCTCAGTAGTTGCGGTGCGTGGGCTTAGCTAGTCCACGGCATGTGAGATCTTCCCAGATCAGGGATTAAACCCATGTCTTCTGCATTGGCAGGCAGATTCTTTACCACTGAGCTACCAGGGAAGGCCCTAAAGCTGTATTTTTAGTTTAGCAACTGAATCACGAAATACTGAGCCATTCTTGAATTCACAGATTTTGTATCAGAAGTATCTAATGTCATGATGTCAAACTGGCTTCCTTTCCAGTTCCCAAGACTTCTTCTTCCAGGGGCTCTGATATATTGATGGCTAACTGCTTCACCCTTCCTCCATGCCCAAGGAAAGTTAAAATCTGAACTGAGCAGCCTGAGTTTGGGAATGTTGATGGAAAACCTAATGCTCAACCTAAAAGTTAGAGTTATGTTTTATTTGGCGGACTTTCTGAGGACTTCAAGCCTGGGATGCAGCATCTCGAATAACACTAAGAAAACTGTTCTGAAGGGGCAGGGGGAGGGGAGCCAGATATACAGGGGTTTTTTGGAACAAAAGACTAGGTAATCAGAACATCAAAAGATAACTGTTAATTAAAGCAGATCAGACATCTCAAGTTAATGCATTTAGAGCCTTTGTCTGTATGGGAAGATGCAAGAGTATGGGCTCACTGAAATCATTCCTTTGATGTGCACCTTAGCTCTCTGGGGCCAGGAGCCTTTGCTTCCTCAAGGTTAGTCCCCTCAGGGTGCACCATTGGGAGGGTGTACTGTTGGGAGGGTGTGGCTGTAGCAGCTGACTGTTGGATGTGGATGGGGAGCGGGGGTCCTGCTGCCTCCATCCTGAGTTCACTCAGGGCTCACAGTCAGGGGGGCTATAATGTGGTGACTTGATGGTTGGTACTGGCAGCAATATTTTTCAATCACAGGAAGAACAGCATTTGCTCTAAATTAAAAAAAAAAATCAAATCAGCATTTGATCTAAATGAAAAATCTGGCCTTATGGACACCCATGCAAGAAACCTTCTATAGCCACACATGGTAAGTACGCTTCTTTGAGCAAAATCTTCTTAAGTGGCCATTAAGGTAGGAAGTAGGGGCTGCTGTACAGTCAGCATCCTGCCTGTGGCCCACAGGCAGAGGGGCCATGTGGAAGGGCTCTCGGTACCAGCTGCAGCTTCATTGTAACTTTAATGACCGACAGAAGCTCAGTCCTTGCTTTTTCATTAAATGTGTACTTTCATTATTTTAGCTCATTGCTACCCAAAGAGTTCATTACAAAATTTTAAAAGCATTAGCAAATAATAAATACTTGATGATATATTTGCTCTGGTGATAAAGAAAGCCTCGTTTGTAGCCAAGTCTGTGGCTGCTCCTGTTCATTTGTTCTGAGCAGGACTGTGAGTGAATGCTAAGTCCCTTCAGCTGTATCGAACTCTTTGCAACCCCATGAGCTGTAGCCTGCCAGGGTCCTCTGTCCATGGGATTCTCCAGACAAGAAGATTGGAGTGGGTTGTCATGCCCTCCTCTAGGGGATTTTCTTGACGCAGGGATCAAAGGCCAGTCTCTTATGTCTCCTGCACCAGCAGGTAGGTTCTTTACCTCTAGAGCCACCTGAAAAGCCCCTCTGAGCAGGACTGCTGACCTCTGATCTTCACCAGGCTTCATGCACTTCTGCTTGGAGTGTCCCTCCAGCCCCACTGGCCCCATCAGCTACCAGCTGGGGGCTTCGAGGTCTTTCAGGTGGTGGTCCTAGCCACAGCACAGCTGGCTGTCCACCGGGTCGGCCAAGGGAGGGCAGTAACTCAGGACACTCCTCTCTTTACCTGAGGAAGGCCAGATGGAGGACGTACTTCCTGCCACTCATGCCCAAGAGTTGCCCCATGGTGGTCGCCACTCAGAGGCAGGAGAAACATTCTGGGTCTGGAAAGGGTTGAAAGCAAGGCTGATCCGTCATCATCAGTGGTCTTTCAGCTTGAACCCCATGTTAAATTAAAACTGCTCACTGCCTGCTTCTCATGCACTAGGAGACAAGAGCATCATGGAAGCCTGGGGCCAAAAGCTGGCATCTGCTGGACCACATGGCTTATTTCAACATGAACATTCATCATAATACTCTGTTTGAAAATGAAGAATCTGGTGTAAATGCCAAACTGATGGGATGTCTCGCAACACATGTAGACTGGGACAAAGGTCACCCTTATGGACTCAATGCTTGTCCCCCCAAATCCATATGTTGAAATCCTAACCCCTAATATGATGACATTAAGAGGTGAGGCCTTTGGGGTTGATGAGGCCATGAGGGTGGATCCCCATGAATGGAATTTGTGATCTTCTTCACTTCTTTGCCCCTTCTGCCACATGGAGACAGAGCGTGGAGATGGCCATCTATGAACCAGGAAGCTGGTCTCACCAGACACGGGGTATGTCAGTCTCAGACATCCAGCCTCCAAAAGCGTGAGCAATAAATACCTGTTGTTTGCAACCCCCCAAGTCTGTTTTAGCTGCCAGGATGGACTAAGACAGTCTCCCTCCTGAGGGACAGCTGACCACCCCTTCCTGGGGTTATCCATCTTCCTTGAGCAGCAGCTGAAAGTCTCTCCCCTCCAGCCCCTCTGGATGGTTGAGTTGACCCTGTACCTACTATCAGCCCCTCCTGCGATGACAGACATAGTCTTCAGTACTGTCTTTCCTTAACACACACCCCAGAACTCTGGCCAGATCTTATACATTAGAATTTCCAACAGCAGGAACACTGGCTCTTCTGGGGCCTTCTCCATTACAAACCCCTAGATGGGAAAGTCTATGGCAGGGCTTATTTGGGAAGTTTGATGAGCTGGGCCTGGACCTGGGGTCCCTCTCTCTGCTCTGCTGGCTGACACGTGCCTCTCCTCCAGAAAGAGGTGGGGAAACCTGGCTCGTTGTGTGGGGACGAGGTCCTGTGAATGAAGTGGCGTGCACTCATGGCCTGGAGAGGTTCCAGCAGACCTGCTCCAGTTATATCTTCACATGGCTGGGATGCAGCTGGCTGGATTCTCTCATCAGGACCCATGGGGCACATGGGGCACATGGCCCCTCCTAGGGAGGGAGGCTGTACAAACATCGCCGCCTTTGGGCAGGTAACACCTCCCATCCTGCTAGTTTTTGCAGACATGCAAATGAAAACCCAGAGTCTTCTTCTGTCTCAGCCAGAGTCACACAGCTGCTCTGCTCGGGGTGGAGATCTGAACTCAGGAGTGTCTCACTCCTGCATCTGTGTCCAGGTGAGCATCTAATTCTACCTGCTCTACCTCGTTTGCTCACTCGAAGGTCACCCCGAGCCTGAGGCAGCTGCTGCCCCTGCACGTGGTGCGCTGCTGTGCTCACTAGTCTCACCCTGTGCCCCACACTCGCCAGCACGACCAGGGAAGGTGGGGAAGTCACCTCCAGATGTGGCTCCCTCTAGGCTCCTCCCGCCCAAGCAAGAGAGACAGTTTTTGGCACACAGGAACCCCTGCCTGGAGATGGGCTGTGTTTGGAGCTTCTCCACTGGAGCAACTCTGGGAGGAGGCTGTGGCTGGCATTCCCCAGAGCACCTCCCACGGAGGGGTTAGTTTCTCTTAGGACAGAAAGGAAATCAATCCTCCCAGAGCTGCGACGTGTGTTGAGAGAGGATACAGGGCAATTTGTCCAAATTACAAACAGGAAGACTTTCCAGACAGATCCATTGCAATTAATGGTGAAGCTTTAATTCCAGGCGCTTGTGTGACAAGAAGAGTGACAGATGCAGAGGAGCCCAGCCCTCCCCTCTCCCCGGTTCCCAGATCTGGCAATGAACTGAGATGCTGAAAGCTCCTGTGGGAGCCTGCCCCTCCCTCACCATGGTTTTGCTTTTATGGAGGACCCACTATGTGCCTGACAAGCTGAACACAGTCAGTATTTTCAGGGTCTGTCCAAGCAGGTCTGGGGCAGAAACATAAGGCTGGACCTGACCCTGGGGATGAGGTGAGGACAAGGTGACCCGGCTTTGGAGTCTTCCTCCATGGGCTCCTGCTGCCCCAGAGCTGAGCTTGGGATCCTTTCATTCCACCAGAGTTTACACTTCCCCCCTTATGTCTGGACACCGAGCTGCCTGGTGTGCACATAGAGACAACAGAGATGTGAGCTGTGGTCACTCATGTGGAGGAAGCATGAGAGAGAATTATCAAGTGAGCTGCAGAGGACACCCTGGAGTCTGCATTGAGCTGGGGGCTTTGATCTGGCCAAGATGTGACTGATCAGGGTGGGATGCAAGCCTAGTCAAGCTGGGGCAGGGTCTAGGGAGGGCAGGCCCAAGAGGGTCACCAAGGAGCGGAGAGAAGCCAGCACTGAGGATGCCAATGCGGAGGAGGATGAAGGAGATAAGGGTCCCACCCTCTGGAGGCAGAGATGGAGCAAACACAGTGATTCAGCTCCAACTCAACTCACTGTCCTTGTGCAGAGGGGGTTCTGAGAGCTAATGGTCAGATATTCGGGAGTTTTGTGAGCAGGTTGCTCTGTGTTTTGTAGCTTGAACAGGCTCCCATGGGAGTATTGACACAGTGGAAATCGGCAAAGACAGCAAAACAAAGCATGTCCTTTTTCTTCCTTTTCCAGCCAATTCGCCAGCAAGGAGGGGGAAGCAGTCCCCCAGGAGGAGGGGAGCAGGACAGGCATGGGGTGCAGCAGTCCAAGAGGATTTGCTGGGAGTGACTCTGGGGAATGGACCACAAGGAGAGGTGACTGGGCAGCTCGTGGAGGAGCAGCAGACCCGTCCAGGTACGGGCCAGCATGGCCCACGTGCAGCTGCCTGGCTGTTTCCTGCAGGTTTGTAGGGACTGTGGGTCACAGCCGGGAGGGCCCTTCCTTTGTGGGCACAGGAGCAGTTGATTCCATAAAGGAGCCTGCGCCTTCACAGCTGTGCCGGGAGACAGGTCGGCTGGGAAGGCTGGACCTGCTGCACGTGTAAAGGCCACCCCTTTCCCCTGCCATGTGGACAGTGAAAACACTCCCACGGTCAGCTCTGTGTCTCCAAGCAGTTAGCATGGAATCTGAGATGTTCCAGAGTGAGGAGCTGAGGGGGTGGATAGAAAGTAGGGACACTGGCCCCAGGCCACACAACAGGGCCTCTCAGCAGAACAGAAACAGGTCCAGGTGGGCTGGCTCTGCACCCCCACGTGGGAGCCGAGGCCCCCCCTCTACTGAGAAGTCCAGGCCCTGGGTCCCTCCAGAACCTACTCTCTGGGTTTTGAAACAACAAAATTTTTATTGTGCCACTTGAAATTAAAATCTCTCCATTTTGCAGAATTGTCAGCTGCTGGAGGAAATAAAACTTCATTGGCTTAATCATTTCAAGACAACATTTCAAGACGGGCGGTGACATGCCGGGGAGTGCAAGTTGCCCCACTTTCAGCAGAGACAGATCATGGAAAACGATTACACCCATAAGTTCCGTTTGAGGGTTTAATGGAACAAGCCTGCCCTGCATTGATAAATAGCTCAGGCAGAGAAGCAGGCCATGGGGGCGAGGCTTTGGGGAGGGAGGAGGAAAGGAAGAGGGGAGGAGGAGGGAAGAGACAGAGAGGAAGGATGGGGTGGCCTCTGCAAGGAGGAGGGAGGAGGAAGGGAAGAGAGGGGAGAGGAGGGAGGAGGAAGGGAAGCAGGGAAGGAGGGAGGAGGTAGGGAGGAAAAGGGGGTGGTCCCTGCAGAGAGGAGAGAGGAAGAAGGAAGAGGGGAAGAGGGAGGGAGGAGGAGGGAGGAAAGTGGGGGTGGCCTCTTCAGGGGAGGTGGATCTGTCTGCTGTGGCTTTCATAGCAAATACAGCAGACTAGGTGCTTAAGAGGCAGACACGTGGTACTCACGGTTCTGGAGGCTGCACCCTCCAAGGTTAAGGTTCCCGCAGACATGGTCTCTGGTGATGATCTGCTTCCTTTCTTGCAGACCTGCCTCATCTCACTGTCTTCACCTGCACCTCTCCTGTCTTTTATAAAGGCACCAATCCATCAGGAGGGTCCGCACTCAGGACCTCCCCTGGCCCTGCCTCCTGAAAGCAGCCTATTTGGAGACAGGGTTAATTTTTTTTTTTCTTTTTAAAATGTATTTATTTACTTATTATGCTTCCCAGGTGGCGCTAGTGGTAAAGAACCCACCTGCCACTGCAGGAGACCTAAGAGACTTGGCTTTGATCCCTGGGTCAGGAAGCTCCCCCGGAGGAGGGAATGGCAACTCACTCCAATATTCTTGCCTGGAGAATCCCCATAGACAGAGCAGCCTGGCGGGCTACAGTCCATGGGGTCACAAAGAGTTGGACATGACAACAACATTCGATCTGCAGCAGGTGGTCTCCAGGACAACACTTGCTGGGAGTCATCCCGTAACCCTCAGTGGCAGGGACCTGCTGTTTCATTGACTCTCCGTTGGCGTGTGGCTTTGCCTCCAGGCCGCCCAGGGCTGTGGTGCAGACCCCATGTGCAGGGCGAGGAAGGCATGTGGTATATGCCAACAAGTCCTGTCCTCAGGCCGAGGGGAGCCCAGTCTCTGGGGGCAGGTCCCAACTCTCCTTCTGCTCCCTCATCTGTTACCAGGTGTGCAATGCAGGATGCCCAGATGAATGTGAATTGCAGATAAATCACACGTACGCACACGCTGGTGTAGACAACCTGGGCCACATTTGCAGTAAATTCATAAAAAGTTACTGTTGTTTACCTGAAGTTCATGTTTCACCAGCATCCTGTATTCTATCCTGTGGCCATTGACCCAGGCAGGGCTCAGCTTCCCTGAGCTTCAGCGTCCTCCTTCCCAGACAGTGTCTATCTGCGGAGATAGGATGATTCCAGAAGGCAGGGTGCAGAGCTCAGGGCAAGCCTGCTTAGCCTGGTGGTGAGTAGGTCTTGGTTGTCTTTCCAGGGCCCCAGACGCCCGGTAGACCACCACATAGCCGAGCAAGGTGACCACATGGGGGCAGGCTCAGGGCAATGGTGGAAGAAGTCCATTAATTAAAGCCATGGGGCTGGGGGATGGACAGGAACAACACCACAAAGATACAGGCTTGAGAGAAGGCTCTGAGTCAAGGAAGACATGCCATGGGGGGGGCGGGGTTTGGGAGTCAGGTTGGGGAGGACTTTGTGTTAGCATGTGGGAATGGAGGCTCTGGGCTGCTGGGAGAGGCTGTGAAGCCATCTGGGATAGAGGCCTGGGCAGGCTGGCTGGTGCCCTGGGGGTGGGGTGGGGTGTTGAGCTGAACTGTGTCAAGGGAGTGTCCTGGGTCCAGGAGAGAAGAGGGCAGAATAGGGGTCAGGCCACAACCTCCAGGGTTGCCAACCATGATGTAAGGTCCAGCATGGGACGGGAAATGCCAGGTATCCCAGCAGATAACGGAATGGCTGCCAGCTGCCTTATGAGACCTGCAAGCAGAATTCCAAAGTGGCTGAATGATTGTGGTTCACCCTGGAGCCTGGTCATAATGGTGACTTGCCTCTCACCCATAACCTGTTGGGTTTCTGCAGATGTCATTAAGGTCTGCAGTTGGCTGATCTTGAGCGCAAGTCCATGGAATTCTCCAGTCCAGAATACTGGAAGAGTAGCCTTACTCTTCTCCAGGGGATCTTCTCAACCCAGGAATCAAACCTAGGTCTCCCACATTGCAGGTGGATTCCTTACCAGCTGAGCCACCGGGGAAGCCGAACAATGCTGGAATGGGTAGCTTATCCCTTCTCCAGCAGATCTCCCCAACCTAGGAATCAAACTGGGGTCTTCTGCATTTCAAGCAGATTCTCTACCAGCTGAGCTACCAGGGAAGCCCCGTCCAGGGTGAAACTGACCCAACTGGGGGAAGGTTCTTACAAGAGGGACTGGGGCCCTTCCCAAGTCACAGGCTCTGTCTCCTGCTGGCTTTGAGGAAGGAAGCACCATAAATTCTACAGTGGCAAAGAACTGAATTCTGCCAATTATGGGAGCTCGGATGAGACCCCTGTCCCCATCAATATTGTGATGGAAGCCTTGTGAAACCACACCAAGGACCCAGCCTTGGATTCACAGCAATTGTGAGGTAACTGACAGGTGTTTTAGACGCTGAGCAGGTGATGATCCCGAAGCATCATAGAGGCTGTGTGTTTCCATGCATGAGCTCAAGGAATGGGCAGGTGGCCACCAGACAGGTGTGTTGGGCTGGGATTTTGGCCTGGGTGAAAGGGTGCACCGGCCCACTTGCACTTGGGATCTAGAACTCACTATTCCATGTCTCCAGACAGACTAGGAGATGGGCATCATTCATTCATTTCAACACATTTTATGTAAAACAGAGCAAAAACCTGGTTGTGCTGCCCTCAAGGGGCTTAGACGCAGATAGAAAGGGCCAATATCAACAGGTGGACAGGTGGCAGCTGGGGTGGGTGGGCAAGGACTTGCATTGCAGGGAGGGAACTGGGAAGGGGTTGACAGTGCTAGGGCCCTATGGGGCCTCCTGGAGGAAGGAATTTGGTGCAATGGATTGGGAGCTTGGTGAGTTAACCCCCAGAGAAAATGGAGGTGAACCTTTCCTCAGATTCCCCAGGGATGCAGGCTGGGTTGGACCCCAAGGCCTTCCCTGACCTGAGTCAGGTGCTCCCCTCACCTGGGCCAGGTACACCTCAGGGAGTGGCCTCCTAGGGCTTTCGTCAGGTCTCCTCCCACTTGTGCTTCTACCTGGGAGTCCGAGGTTCTCCAACCACCAATTTCTCATGAGGAGGAAAAGCAGGGAAAGGATGTGGAAGGCAACGAATGAAGGAAATGGGCCCCTTGTCTTTCATTTACAGGGGCCCACAGGCACAGGCTTTGGCCATCAGCCCACTTCTATGACCTGAGGACCCAGGTGGTGCCCCACAGCCACTAACGTCCCAAGCTCTGCTTCCTCCTCTGTCCCAGGTAAGAGCCGAGTTTCCATGGGGACCCAGAAAGGTCCTCCTGCCATCTGAGTCTTCTTCCTAAACAAGGCACTGCTCTTCCTTGCTCTCTGCACAGCAGGAAATTTGCATTTTTAATGCTCAGTGCTGCATGTATTGATTGAAATTATACTGATTTGCATTTTCGAGGTGGTCAGCCACTGGAGCTGTTTTTTTCTGATGTACATTTCTTAGAAAATGAAGCCATAAGCCATAATCATGAGTGACAGAGGATCTGGAATGTGGAAGCAGCTGCTCCTTGGAGTAGGGGGTGTTGGGGCTCCTAGGGACACCAGCTCTCAGCCAGGAGCCAATGCTTGGCGCCTGGGGTAAATGCTGAAAATCCTTCCCCAAGGGGTGTATCTTGCCATATTTTATAGGGGGACTGACAATTAGCCAGATTGCCAAGGTCAGAAGACTCTGGGGTCATTCACCCAAGACCACGTTCACTTCTGACTCCAACACCAATCAGGGAGAATCCTCAAATCACCTTTAGGTTTGATAATTTGCTAGAAAGACTCACAGAACCCATTAAAGCTGTAATTCATGGTTACAGTTTCTTATGGGTCAGAGGATTTCCCTGGTGGCTCAGATGGTAAAGCATCTGCCTGCAATGCAGGAGACCCAGGTTCAACCCCTGGGTTGGGAAGATCCACTGGAGAAGGAAATGGCAACCCATTCCAGTACTCTTGCCTGAAAAATCTCATGGGCATAGGATTCTGGTAAGCTACAGTCCATGGGGTCCCAAAGAGTGGGACACGACTGAACGACTTCACTTTCATTTTCTTTCTTTCTTTCTTTCTTTATGTGTCAGAACCAACCAGGGGCAGAGGCATAGAAGGGTAGAGTCTGAGTGGGCTCCAAATACAGAGCTTTCATTGTCCTCTCTGCATGGGGTCAGGACACCTCCTCCTCCAGCCAGAGGGAGTGACAACACATGACAGGAATTACCCACCAGGCAAGCTCTCCTGAGCCCTGTGCCCAGAGCTTTCTCAGGGCTCCATGATAGGCATGATTGATTGATTGACGATGATTTGATTGGTGACTGACCCAATTGGTTGAGTGCCCACCAGGTCCATCTCAGTCAACAGGCTGGCTGAGATGGCATGACCCAGAGCACCTCTACCAAGTCATATGGGTGGTCTTTCCAGCATGGCCAGCCCCATCCCCAATGGTGGCCCTCCTGTCAGGATAACAGGTCACCTTCCAGAAGCCAAAGGCAAATGTCAGACCACTCTTTGTTGTCATTCAGTTGCTAAGTCGTGTCCAGCTCTTTGCGACCCCATGGACTGCAGCACACCAGGCTTGCATGTCCGTCACCATCTTCCGGAGCTTGCTCATACTCATATCCTTTGAGTCAGTGATACCATCCGACCATCTCATCCTCTGTCACCCCCAGAACACTCTTTAGGAAAGGCAGAATTTTTCCCCAAGCAGAGGACTTCACTGGACTCCCCCCACCCAAGGCCAGGCCACACCCCTACAGCTCCCTCTGAAGGAGCCCAAGGCAAGGAGGAGTTTAAGATCATCAGAGAAAGGGCCTTGAAGTTAAGTGGTGTGGTTGTGGGCAGGAGCTATGGGGCTGTCTGATGCCAAACAAGAAGGATGAATATACCCTGAACCAAGGCAGAGGGTGGAGACTGACATCCCAACAATGTTTCCCAGCTGTGCCCCCATTCACCCACCCACCCCAGCTCTTGCTGCCTCCATGATCAGGAGACCCTCTGACCTTAGTTATGCTGGGCTGGCCCCTCCTCCCCAACTCAGTCTTCTGTCTGGGGTCACTTGCACAGTGAGGTCTCCCTGACTGCCCTGCCAAGGAAGCCACAAGCCCACCCCTTCTCCTCCAGTTGCTTTCAGGCCCATTGTTATTGTAGTTGTTTATTCTCTAAGTCATGTTCCACTCTTTGCAACCCTGTGGACTGTAGCCCGCCAGGCTCCTCTGTCCATGAAATTCTCCAGGCAAGAATACTGGAATGGGTTGCCATTCCCTTCTCCAGGGGATCTTCCTGGACCAGGGACAGAACCTGGCTCTCCTGCACTGCAAGTGGATTGTTTACCACTGAGCCACCAGGTAAGCCCCTTGGGCCCATTACTTTTATTTCATTCATAGACTTGGGTGTGGAGGGTGGAGGGATGTTAGTTTCCTACTGATGCTCTAGCAAAAGTTCATAAACTTGGAGACTTAAAACACTTATTATCTTATTAAATATGTAAAAATCTATTCTCTTGTAGTTCTAGACTTCATAGGTCCTGTAATCAAAGTGTCAGCAGGACTTCCTGCCTCCTGGAGGCTCTAAGAGAGAATCCTGTCTTGGCCTTTCTAGTTTCTAGAGGTGCCAGCATTCCTTGGTTTGTGGTCCCTCCCTCCATCCTCAGAGCCAGTAGGGCAGCATCTTGCAGTCTCTGATTCTGACCCTCTGCTTCTCTTTTACGAGGACTCTGTGATGATGCTGGTTTCTCCAGATAACACAGGACAATCTCCATCTCAAGGTCCTTCATTTACTCCCATCCATGAAAGTCACATACTCATGAGTGCTGGAGATGAAAATGTGGACCTCATTGGAGCCATTATTCAGCCTCTTATGGGAGAGATTATCTATACACTATTTATATCTACATAGCCTTTCCAGGTGTCACAGTGGTAAAGAACCCACATGCCAGTGCAGAAGACACAGGAGATGGGGCGGAGGAAGGAGGGGGTTCAATCCCTGGGTCAGGAAGATCCCCTGAAGGAGGAAATGACAATCTACTCCAGTATTCTTGCCTGGGAAATTCCAGGGAACAGAGGAGCCTGGTGGGCTACAGTCCATGGGGTCGCAGAGTCAGACACGACTGAACACTCACGCATGCATGCATACCTATACAGTGTCTCCTCACTAATTATCTGCCCTCACTAACTGCCTCACACCCCACACCAGCCTAGACATCTCCTGAGGGCAGTAGCTTGTTCATCGCTGCACACCCAGGTCCTGTTATGAGCTGGCACGTGGTGGGGTTTGTCCAGACGAATGAAGTAAAGGAGAGAATACAGTGTGAGAGGTGATGGGGCACTTGCTTCCTGCCTGTCACCCAGCAAGTTCAGAGACACAGTAGGTGTGGGACCTGGAGAGGGTGGGGGTGGTCCCTGTGCTGTGAGCTGCAGAACTTTGCCTGGGAGGCCTGCCATGGGACTAGTGTACCGGAGCCTGGACACGACAACCCTGCTTCTGAGAAGTGTGGGCAAGGGGTCCAGGAGAGGGGGGGCTACAGGAGGTCACAACCCACCTCAGAGGCTGGTTCTCCCATCCTTGGATGCACGATATGGAACGTAGAGGTACCGGCTCTCTCCAACTGTGCCCCACCCTGGGATGTTATTCAAGCAGCAGATCTGTGAGCCACAACTATTACCATGACCAGACTGGGTAACTGAACCCTAGGAAGAGCTCAGGTTTGGGGATGCCTGGCTCCCTCTTACAGCCTTGTACCAGGAAGAGAGCAGAGAGAGACTCAAATTCAACAGTGTTTGGTCTGTGTAAGAGGGCTTGGGGTGCCAATCCCTCCCATCCCATCAGCCTCCTCTCAGGCTCCAGAAGGGGCTCTCAGGTCACTGGAGAGGCCGACGGGAAGCATGGATGGCAGTGGGTGGGCTCGTGTTAATAGGAGATAAACAGCTGTCTCCACCTCCTTCCCCCTGGTCCTCCCACCAGGATCCTCATCTCTCCTCTCCTAGAAGGTGGGCCTACTTCCCTTCTGAGTGAGTCAGACATCCTGAGCTATTGTGTTTTGCTTTTCATTTGTTTTTAAAAGTCTCCAGAGCCCCAAATAGTATAATCTTCCTTGGGCATGTAAAGATAATTTATGAGAACTTGGCTTGTCTCTACAAGCATGGATGGCAGAAAGGAGGAACCACCTGGGGACTGTGTCTGTAAGCAGCCTTCATCCAATGTCTCTTCTTGGCTAAACTAACCTCTTGTTCTCCTCCAGGTAGTCCCAGAGTGCAGCAAGAGCCCGGCATCCAGCCAGATTCTTGTGTGTCATTTGCTTCTAGGAGGAATCTGTCACTTACGATATTTAATGGCAATGAAAGGAGTCATCTCCTTATTGGGGCCTCCTATCCTTTAATTTGCCGTAGTGTTTTACATAACATAGGGGAGGGAGTGTTCCAGATGACCCCAGGGACCTTCCTGCAGGCCAGAGCAGTTTTAAGATGGCCTATTCCAGCCTCGGCTGGGGTGACCTGCGCTGTCCACCTTCACACTACCTACCCGTTCACCCTGCTCATTCACCACCCACACAATACACAGCTACTCAGCACCCGAATAGAGCCAGGCAGTGAGGGAGGGGCTTCCCAGGGCAGCATCTGGGCGTTTGCAAGGACCAGTTACTAAGAAGGTCAGTTCCAGTTCTTCCCTGGAGGAAATGATGGTCCAGCAGGAGGAACAGAATATGACGAGGGTGAAGATGAGCATGATGGAAGAAGACAGTATGAGGATGGGAAGAGGCTGGCAGTGGATTATGGCAACAAAGAGGACACATGGGGGGCTGTGGACCCACAGAGGTGGGACGCCGAATCTGACAGGGAGGCTGGGAAGGCTTCCCAGAGGAGGTGAGACTGTACTGAGTCCTAAACGACCAGGACAAGCTGGCCAAGAAACAGAGGAACGAGGAGGAGGCACTTTCCAAGAGGGTCCACTGGCTGATGCACAAGCCAAAGGGGCCAGTAAGACGGTACAGAAAGCAGGACATTGAAAGTGCGGGCACGGGACAGGTAGTGTGGGGCTGAGTACCAAGGAAAGTACCTACAGGGAAAGAAAGTCCAGGCTCTGATTAGCCGGATGCTGCTGTTCTGCTTTGTATGGGAGAAGTTGAAATCCATTGTTGAATTGTAAGCCAGGAAGTGACTTCACCAGGGCCATCATCCACTTCACTATAGTTATGGAGTATTTATTGAGTATTTACTATGCACCAAACACTTCCAAGGGCTGACTCTATGATGACTCATACAATACTTAGAGCCCTCAAGAGGTAGAAGCTATTACTTAACCTCTTTGTATGGAACACAGAAAGGTTAAGTAACTTGCCTGAAGACAAACAGTTAAAATTTGTGATGCAAAGCCAGGGTTTGAACCCAAGTAGTCTGGCCTACATCTTAGCTGTGCTTCCTCATAACAATACTGTTCAGGTTTGCCTGGGGTCTTTGAATGATGCCATGGCTTCTAGTAAGAAGATGGGCTTGAGAGAGACAGAGTTGGCTGCAGAGGGTCTCAGAAGCTTAGACTCTCAACAAATTGCTTTCTGTCATGCTATAGGGGGATCTTTTGCCCCTGACATCAGTGACTGGACACCACTTGGCAGACACATCTGCTCTCAGGGACCTCCTCAGCCTGTTAATCATGCCAAGTGGAAATCAGAGATTTTTCTGTCAAGAGTCTGAAAGCCCCGGTTTTAAAGGATGCCTCTCATTGTACAAATGAATAGCCATCTCCTTATAAAGCATTCTGCTTTGAAATTCTGGGACGAAAAGGTGAGCCCAAGTGATTGGAGCGATGGTAATAAGTCACACAAATCACCGTTCTCGTATGGGACCAGGATTCTCATTTTGAAGTTGGGGGTGGGGGAGTGTGGCTAATTAGTGTCCTCTTACTTCATGCTCCAAACCTGAGCTGTGCCCTTCCTACAGCAGGATGACTGTCAGCCAATGAAAGTGGTGCATGCAGAAACAGGGCTCCAGTGAGGTGACGCTCTCACCTTGTGCTTTCTCCTCCCTGCCCCGGACCTTTTGAAGATCTGGCAAAGATGCTTCTGTGTCACAGCAGGAACCCGTGGGACCCCGAGGACTTAAACATATTGGAATCCAGGACAAACACTTCTCAGCAGCTCAGGCCACGTGTCCAAACTGCACTGCTGGCCTCGGGAGGCGGTGATGTCTGTTCTGCCCCAAATACGGGGAAATCCCTCATCTTGAACCAGGTGGCGCGTGCATGAAGTTGCTGATACCTACAGCAAGGGTAGGGGAGCTGTGAGTCATCATCCCTGGGTGGAATGGTCAGGCCAGTCACTTAGGATGCCCTTGGCCTTGTGAAGCCCTCCTCCTTTGCTCGCTGAGAGCACAGAAAGCTGCCAGCAGGAAAGGGAATTCACAGAATGCTTGCGTCACTGGACCATCCCTGACGAGCTGCAGAAAAATGAGGAAACACCAGTAAAGAGAGAAGCACAGAATCTTGGGAACTGAGATGTGACCTCTAGCCAGGAAACTCACTTAGGCATGCTCGCCACAGAGAGTGACCTGCAAAGAACAGGCAGGACAGGACAGTGCTTCCCTTAATGCAATTCAACACTGAGTGCCCTCGATGGTCACCTCCTCCCTGTCCTGTGCAGGGGGAGGTGGGGAGCATCCCATGGGCCTCAAAGCAAAGGGCTTTTGGGGTTGTCTCACCTGCTCATGAGTCAGAGGTACTTAAATGAAGCCAGAAAAGACAAGATTCTTCAAGACAGATCTTATAACAGGGTGCTGCCAGGGCCAATATAGGTTACTGACTTTCTTGACCCTGAAAATAGTCTGTTGCTCAGTTGTGTCTGACTCTGTGCAACCCCAAGGATTGTAGCCTTCCAGGCTCCTCTGTCCATGGGATTTCCCAGGCAAGAATACTGGAGTGGGTTGTCATTTCCTCCTCTAGGGAATCTTCTCAAAGCAGGGATTGAACTTGAGTCTCAGCAGGCAGATTCTTTACCACTGAGCCACCAGGAAAGCAGAAGTAGCAGCCTGCACCTTGCATGCAAAGTGAGTGCCAAGGGGTCACTTTGGGTTGAGCAGGGTAAGCAGAGGCTGCAGGGGGGTTTGGATTTATGAATAGGCTGGTTAATAGAGAAAGAAACAAAGATTCCATCTGAGTTCCAAACCTTGCAGAAAATCCTCCTGAAATGCCCTGTCGCTTGACCTCCACTGGAAATCTTTGTATGGACACAAGAACAGGACTCTTAACTGTGGGCAAAGGCTCCTGTGGTCAGTGCTGCCATTGCTTGGGTCAGAAGCAGCTGGAATGCACAGACTTGGATTAGCCCTACATCTCCTTGTACAGCATGGCATCACCATCCATACATGGCCCTTTTTAAAAAAATATTTTTTGAAGTATTGTTGATTTATATCATTGTCAAGTCTTATATTTAAGCCTTTAAGTTTTGAGTTTATTTTGAGTAAATTTTTTTAAAAGTTAATTGGAGGATAATTGCTTTTCAATTCTGTGCTTGTTTCTCTTGTACAACAATGTGAATACTATAAGTATATATATATATATATATCCCCTCCCTCTTGAGCCTCCACCCCACTCCCTCTTGAGTATATTTTTGTGTATGATGTGAGGGAGTGTTTTAACTTCACTGATTTACATGAGCTGTTCCACTTTCCCAACATAACTTGCTGAAGAGTCTTGTCCCCCATAGTATATTCTTGCCTCCTTTGTTGAAGATTATGGTGTATGGGTTTATTTCTGGGCCCTCTATTCTGTTCCATTGATTGTTATGTCTGTTTTTACAACAGTGCCATGCTGTTTTGATTACTGTAACTTTGTGGTATTATTTGAGGTCTGGAAGGTCCATCTTTGTTTTTTTTTTACCTTAGAACTCCTTTGGCAAATTTCAGTCTTTTTTTGTTAATTATTAGTTCCATATAACTTCCCTTGTCTTGAAAAAGAAAGGCCCATGACACTGAAGAACAAGGAGGTGATGGAATCCTGGACACAAACCCAGTTTGTGGGGGTGGGGAGGGATTAGATCCACTCTGGTTTCATTAGCTTCTTGTAAGGGCACCAACCCCATCATAGGGTCCCCACCCTCATGTTTATCTAAACCCAATTCCCCCCCAAAGGACCCACCTCCAAATACCATTGCACTGGGGTTTAGTGCTTCCACATAGGAATCTTCAGGGGACACAAATGTTTGGTTCACAACACCTCCTGACAATCAAGAGGCCAGCTGACCAGGAAGTAGGCAGGTTGGAGCCAACAGCCATCAGGAAGTAACTTTGTAACTCTGCCCCCAGAACTAAATCTCTGCACTGCAAGTTCCCTCTGGGAGCAGGGGGATGTCCCAGACCACCCCTCAACCCACACTAATGATGGGGAACAGCCCCTGAACACTGACTCCACACCCCACTAAGAATGACATGACTGCAGTGTGCATACCCACGTCGCCACATTTGCTGGGGGGAGCTGTGCGTCAGCCACAGGGGCTGGAGGGATATGTGTCTATCCTGTCCACCTGCCAGCAAAAAACCAAACTAGGCTCCAGAACACACTCTGCGGATCTGCCCCTGGGTGCCTCCCAGAGCAGCTGCCTGGGCTAATGATGTCCTCACTTTAAGGGGTACTGTTAGGATAAATGGCCCAAATTTATCAAGCACTTGGCTCATCGTTAACTAGTTTATCATGTTAGCTGGAATTAATATAATGATCACCATCATTGCCATCGCTCATGCACAGAGTGGGCATCCGATGAATTTTTGAATGAAGGGATAAACAGCTATGCTAACACCGCACAGGTGTTATTGGCTGAGCCAGTTATTGAGTCTGCATCTCCTTCTTCACTTAAAAATTACTGTTATTAATGTAACTAACATTCCTACTAAAAATAACATTTCCAAATTAAAAGGACATTGTGTGAGACATCTGGATCGTCACATCTGAATCTCTGTTCAGTCGGTGGCAACATGTCGTTTGGGTTGACGTATCTAAGGAAAATTCAGCCTCAGACATTTGTGTGGCTAGAAAAGAGAGGGATGTTTTAATAGATTTTTCAAATAATTGTGGGTATCTTGTTTGAACCCACATGGAAATTTGACAAGTGGTGGTTTCTTAACGGTTAGTTGCAATGTGGAATTCCATATCTGTGCCTTTTGTACTGTATTACATTAAAATCTACTGGTTTATCTTACTTGGAATGGATTTTTACCCATGCATGATTTTTAAACAGCTTTATTGAGATTTAATTCACATACTACAAAATGCAGCCATTTCAGGTGTACAATTCAATGGTTTGGGCATACCCACAGATGTGTACAGTCATCACCTAGTCAGTTTCAGAACATTTTCATCACTTTAAACCATCCTAAACAGAAACTGTATCCTTTCGTTATCACTCCCTATCCTCCCCCTGCCTAAAGCCCTGAGCAAATAGTAATCTACTCCCTGTCTTTGTTGTAGTCAACACTCGGTCATGTCCAACTCTGCGAGCTCAAGGACTGCAGCATGCCAGGCTTCCCTGCGCTTCACTATCTCCTGGAGTTTGTTCCCTGTGCTGGACATTTCTCGCCAATACATCACACATGCCCTTTGTCTGGTTTCTTTCACAAGCATTGTGTTGGCAAGGATCACACATGTTGTACCATGTCTTGGTACCCCATTCCTTTTTAAGGTTAAACAGTCTTCCATTGTATGAGGATCCACATTTCGCCGTCCACTTCTCTGTTCATGAACATTTAGGCTGGGTCCACCTTTTGGCAATTGTAAACAAAGCTGTGATGAGCTTGCATGCCCACATTCCTGGATGGACTTTCACTTCTCAGTCTTAAGATCCCTGGTGGCTTCAACCTCCCAGTTGTGTGCTCAGTTGCTCAGTCATGTCCAGCTCTTTGTGACCCCATGAACTGTAACCTGCCAGGTTCTTCTGTCCACGTGATTTTCCAGGCAAGAGTACTGGAGCAGGTTGCCATTTCCTTCTCCAAATTCCTAGGTGGTATCTCTTTAATGCTCAATAGATTTTAACAGCATATTAAAAAGCAGAGACATCACTTTGCTGGCAAAAGTCCATGTAGTCAAAGCTACGGTTTTTCCAGTAGTCATGTACCAATGTGAGAGTTGGCCCACAAAGAAGACTAAGCCCTGGAGAACTGATGCTTTCAAATTATGGAGCTAGAGAATAGTCTTACCTGGACAGTAATAAGATCAAATTAGTCAATCCTAAAGGAAATCAACCCTGACTATTCATTGGAAGGGATGATGCTGAAACTGAAGCTGAAGCTCCAATACTTTGGCCATTGGATGCAAAGATCAGATTCATTGGAAAAGACCCTGATGCTGGGAAATATTGAAGGCAAAATGAGAACAGGGTGGCAGAGATAGTTTGCTAGCATCACTGACTCAATGGACATGAATTTGAGTAAACTCTGGGAGATAGTGAAGGACAGGGAAACTTGGCATATTGCAGTCTATGGGGTCACAAAGAGTTGAACATGACTTAGCGACTGAACAACAAAGCTTTTGATGTGGGAGCACTTGATTGATTGAGTCAGCATAGAACATATAGTCCAAACTGGGACACCTTGAGAATGAGACAGAGTAGTGTGAAGAGTTACTCCAGGACAATAGTCCCAGCCTGACTAGGTCACCCTGTTTGCTGAGGGCCTCCCCTTTGGACACCTGTGTGTCCTTGATTGGCAATTACTTCCTTTTAATTAACTAATTAATTAATTTGGCTGCATTGAATCTTAGTTGCAGTACATGGGATCTTTTGTTGCGGCTTACTGGCTTCTCTCGTTGTGATGCACAGGCTCTAGAGCACGTAGGCTCAGTAGTTGTAGCATGCAAGCTTAGTTGCCCTGTGGCATGTGGGAGCTTAGTCCCCTGACCAGGGCTGGAACCTCTGTTCCCTGGCTTAAAATGTGGAGTCTTAACCACTGGACCACCAGGGAAGTCTCAACAATCAACTTAGACATTATACAGATGAGGCTACCTGCCCCTCTCCCAATTTTCAAGCAAGTTTTAATAAGCCAGTGAGGCCTCGATCACTGGAGAAGGCAATGGCAACCCACTCCAGTACTCTTGCCTGGAAAATCCAATGGACAAAGGAGCCTGATAGGCTGCAGCCCATGGGGTTGCTAAGAGTTGGACACGACTGAGCGACTTCACTTTCACTTTTCACTTTGATGCATTGGAGAAGGAAATGGCAACCCACTCCACTTGCCTGGAGAATCCCAGGGATGGCGGAGCCTGGTGGGCTGCCATCTACGGGGTCGCACAGAGTCAGACACAACTGAAGCAACTTAGCAAGCAGCAGCCTTGATCACAGAGAGCTTACTAACCTTCCCACATGGATGTTTGGGGCTTGGAACCTGACCCAAGGAACCTGGGGATGAAGACAATCCAATTTCATCAGTCCCAAATCTGGGTTCCAAAGTGATGTCTAGCCCACATTTCCTGAAACTCACTAGGCTGAACTAGCAAACAACCTGAGAGAAGGGATCTCATTTGTCTGATGCAGCAGTCACGGAATACAAGTTGGCTCTATGATCATGTGAATCGAGGAATGGCTGACTCTAAGCTGCTGACTGCTCTGTCTGGAGAGAAGTTGACCCAGATCTGTTTGTCCTTGTTTTCCTACCAACTTGCTCAGAGGCACAGGCACCTTCAGATCCTTCACAGCACTCTGCAGAACCTTGCCTACAGCAGGTCTTACTGTTCTGTTGAGACAAGTATTACTCTCATCAATACACATGCATGTCAATGTATGGCAAAATCAACACAATAATGTAGAGAAAATAAATAAATAAATATATTGAAAAAATACACATGGATGCCCTGACTTTCCTACTGTGTGAGTCTCTAACTCTCCTCTGAGATCCAGACACATTATTCCACAGCCATTCACAGGACCATTTGCTACTGTAGGAAGGAGGGCCAGGGATGTAGTTTGCAGGCTTCTAGCCCCTAAGAGCAAGAGAGAGCTCAGAAAGGAGGTGATGGTGCTGAGTACCAGACAACAGCCAGTCAATGACCTTCAGAAAGTTTCCAGTGGACAATAATGCATTTCTGTCTTATGTATCTATTTATAGTCTGGATTCTTCTCTGAACTGTCTTATGAAGAAGGTGTGTTTAACTGATCAAAGTTTATTTGGTACTTAGAATCATGCATAATACATTTTTGATGCATGAAGGATAAAGTAATAAGTGGCTGATATTTGTCCTCAGATATACACCAGTTACACTGACAGCAGCTCCTTCCTAATCATGGCAATGATTTATGAGCATCTAATGTGGCAGGAGCATTGCCCAGGTCATATGATTTAAATCCTCCCGAGGTCTGCTCCTTCCTGTCTTACCTGCAAGATGTGAGAACCGTGGTAAAGGAAATGATATAACTGGTCTGAGATCTGGGAAGTAATGAAAGCAGCACTTGACATTATTCATTTGATGTAAAAAAGAGGAAAAAAATGGAACCCATATTCTTCTGATTACTGTAAGTGTCCTTTTTTTGGATATAAATGTTGCTGCTTATTATGAAGTTGGGGGCAGTTCTAGTGGTATCCAGGCTATTGCCTCAAAAAGATACCCTGGATTGCTGATGCATTTGGGAAGCCTAAGTCCTCACATTCATCTGGGATGCTGTGGGCCTGATTCAGCTTTTAAACACTTGCTTCAGACATGGCAGACCAGGCTACCTTCTCTGGAGCCCTTTGCTGGCTCCTGCAACAGAGGAGAACTCTGAGCATCAGATATGCAATCCAGATGAGCCAGGAGTCACCATATCCTGGGACACATATACCTCCTTACTCAGTGAAGTTTCCAGAAACATCAGAACAAAGGAATGATGGATTCCTTAGCTTCAACACTCCCATCCCCAAGGCAGAAAGAACTCAGCGAAAGAGGTGACATTGATGAATCAGGTGTATATCAAGACGTTAAGGGGAAAATGTGAAGCCAATACAGGGGATGCAGAGTCCCAGGTTTGATCCCTGGGTTGGAAAGATCCCCTGGAGAAGGAAATGGCAACTCACTTCAGTATTCTTGCCTGGAAAATCCTATGGACAGAGGAGCCTGGTGGGTTACAGTCCATGGGGTTGCAAAGCGTCAGATACTACTGAGCAACCAAGGATAGCACACCATGAATACTTAAAATCCTATGTTATGTTACTATTTAGACTCTTGATTCTGGATTGATCTCATTCTTCTTTTAACTTCTAGTGACAGTTGAAAAAATTCTACCCTAGGAAATTTAGAATCTTAAAACAGTGAAGGCCTACAACTGAGTAACTACCAGCCTTTCAGGTAAGCACTGGCATGCTCTCAGTGAGGATTACATTTGGCCAAAAGCTACAGAAAACTGGGACCAACTCAAGCTTGAACTAACATGAGATTTATTTCCCTTGCCAAGCAGGAAGTCAGTAGGCAGGTAATTTGGAATGTATGTGGCTGTCCATCACGCCCCAGTGGCCCAGACTCCTTCTGTCCCTTTACTCTGACATTTTGACATGCAGCTTCCACTCTCATACCTGTCACCTCATGGTCACAACATGGCTGCTCCACCTCCTGCATCCTATCTGCATTCCAGGCAAAAATAAGGACAAGAAGGAAGGCAAAAACAGGTGCTAAAAAGTCAGTCGCCTTCTAAGAAACTTCACCAGGTATTCCACCAAGCAATTTCTTCTTACATCTCACTGGCCAGAACTGCATCACAAGCCACCCTCGGTAAAAAGGAGGTGGGGAATACATGAACTTTCAGCTAAGCACATTTATCACCCCCTCCCCTCCCACCAAAGTTCTGTTAGTAAGACAGACAGGGGCAGCAGATATAGGGTGGTCATCTGGCAGCGTGTAAATGCAGCCACATTCCTGAGAGGTCCAACCAAAAGTGAACCTTCCATAAAAGCATAGTTCTTAAGGTGGAATTAGGGCCAGAGTTGGTTATGCAGGGACCAGCTCTATTGTGCATAAGAAAATCATGATCCAGGGTAGCGACTGGTGGAACTTGAGTATGCTGCCTTGAATACAGGTTGCCTTCCAGGGCTTCAGCTTTTTAACACACTCAGAGAGCGGGTGGTGAAATGGGTCTCCTTCAAGAGTCCTTCGTGTGTTGTACTAGAGAGAGCTTCAGCATTGGACATCCCAGGCTGGATCACTGAGTCGGCCCTCCCCTGCAGCGGGATCCTGGACAATCAGCTTTGAAGTTCTTATGCATATGCATGTGATCAGGCCTGGCATCCAGTCAGCATGGCTGGGAGCAGCCACTCCAGGTATTACAGAATTGAAATACCTTCCTAGGAGCTGCGAATAGCCTCCCTACTCCCCAGCACTCCCCGACCGCCACCTCTGGTCCTCTCCCAGAAGCCCCGCATGACCCCATGGCTGTGAACAACCTTTATCCCAGTGCCCAAGCTGCATGGTGTGAAATGCTTTCAATATAAGCCCGTGTATGATAGTTTCACTAACCTCTCCGGGTTGCAGCGGCACTTAAACGAGGTCAGAAATGTAAAATTCTTCATTCTTCTTTCATGGAGGGATGACTTTCAGGCTACACTGGGATGAACCAGCTAGGCATTTGCTCCGCACCAGTGCATTCAGGAAACGACAAGTCTTCCTCCCTCCTTGGCATGTTCTGGAAACCTCTTCAAGCCGAAGATAACAGCTCCGACAAGGCACTGTTAGAGGAAGTGGCTTTTCTGCTCAATTACTTTCTAGATTGGCTGAAAGCAGCCCAGATGAGCTGCTGCTTGGGGAAGGCAGGGTCCAGTAATTACTGGCTGAGAAAAGAGGCCATGGAGGTATCTTAGAAATGATGGTGATGACGATGGTGACCATGGTGATGATGGTGATGGTGATGATGGTGGTGATGCTAATAATGATGATGGGGATGGTGATGATGAAAAAGATGGTGATGGAAGTGATGGTGATGGTTGCTTTGGGCTAATCACAGCTCTCTCTCTAGATAGAAGTACTGGCCCTAGAGATGCATTATCTGACCATTTGTATAGTTAGGGATAAAGCTAATCAGCCCCACCATCCAATTATTAGTGATAACTGTCTGCCTCTGAGTTTCCAGCATTAACCAGGTGCCTGACTCTTGGGTAGGGGATAATGTCTAGATGAATTCTTGCAGCCTTGAGGTTCAAAAATCCATTTAAAATTCAGAGATAGAAAAAAAGCATGCAAGCACAACATGCTTGTCAGAAAACATGCTATCTTCCTTTGAACAAATTCTGGCATTGTCAAATTTAGGGGCTCTGTAAAAATGAAATATTAAACCTTCTGGAATTGTTGTCACCTATCAGGTCTGAATATTCATTGGAAGGACTGCTGCTGAAGCTTCAATCTTTCGACTACCTGATGCAAAGAGCCAACTCATTGGGAAAGACCCTCAAGCTGGGAAAGACTGAGGGCAGGAGGAGAGGGGGTCGACAGAGGATGAGATGGTTGGATGGCATCACTGACTCAGTGGGCATGAGTTTGAGCAAACTCTGGGAGATGGTGAAGGACAGGGAAGCCTGCCATGGGGTCGCAGAGTCGGACACAACTTGGCAACTGAACGACAACAATGACTCATTAGTAGAGGTGTCACCTGCCTTTCTCTGGGTGAGGTTTCCGTTTCCTCAGCCTGCTGATGCCAGCCTGGCTGTGCCACCTCCTGAGGGTAGCTTTAAGTGCCACGGTGAGGTTCTGCCATGACTCTGCCCTGCACTGCATGAAGGGGTGTGCAGGTGAGAGCAGATCCTTCAGGCTGGTCCTGAGTGAAGACAATGTGCAGGAGGACTGATGGAGCAACATGGTGGTTTTGATTGTGAGCGAGAAATCAACCTGTATTGGGTTCAGTCACCAAACTCTGCAAGGTGTCTGTTGAGGCAACATTTTCTGGTCTGGGCTGAATGATGTGGTGGATGAATCGATTTGGAAGAGACAGCAATAGCTCAGAATCCAGGCGCATCCAACTCGGCCTTTCCTACTTGGAGCCAGGGGTCCTTGGACCTGCCAGGAGCAGTGAGACCTCCAGGGTCAGCCCTCAGTCCCTGTGCACCTGCCCGTTTGGGGAGCTTGTTCCCAGGGAGCCTCAGTCACTGTTATTTTTTCTTGCACATCCTTGGTCAACACAGTGAGGGCATCCTCAGTCTCTCTCCTCTCCTCCTGGAAGGAGTGGGACTTTGGGGGCTAGCAAGTGATATCCCCTGGTCCCTTACTGTATCAGTGAGTGTAACCAAGGGGCCTCTGACCTGCCCCCGCCCCCGCTGATTTTCACCTGTCTAGAGCCCCATCCTGAGAACTCTGTGAAGTTGGGCAGCCCTTCTTGCCACCACGGTCCCCATCCACTTAGGGCCCAGAATCTTCTGGAATGTGAGGCAGGAAGGAATTTTCCTCACACCCCTTCTGGAATTAGTCACCATGTCCCATTTCTTCCTCCTGGTTCCTCTGGCCACTGTGGTCTCCCCCAGTCCTCATACCTCCATAGCAGAGGTCATCCATCCACTACCCCCCAACTCCCCTCAATGCAAATACAACTGCAGGACCTTTGCAACATATGACAAAAACCTCAGACTTTGCTTCATTTTTAAAATTAAAAAAAAAATTGTTTATGTATTTTTGGCTGCACTGGGTCTTCATTGCTGTGTCCATAGACTTTCTCTATTGTGGTGAGCAGGGGCTACCTTCGTAGTGGCACAAGGGCTTCTCACTGAGGTGGCTTCTCTTGTGATGGAGCACAGGCTCTAGGGTGCTTGGGCTTCAGTAGTTGCAACTTGCTGGCTCAAGAGTTGTGGCTCATGGGCTCTAGAGTGTGGGCTCAGTGATTGTGGCACATAGGTTTAGTTGCTCCATGGCATGTGGAATCTTCCTGGACCAGGGATAGAACCCATGTCTTCTGCATTGGCAGGCAGATTCTTATCCACTGAACCACCACGGAAATCCAAACCCCTCAGATTTTGGCCTCAGTCCCAGGAGAATGTGTAAGGGTTCAACTGGGTAGCCTCATTGGCTTCCTACTCATGTCTGTCTGCCCTAGACCCTATCCTCTCCAGCTTCATGCCCCAAACCTCCAGACCGCAGAATGCCAAAGCACTACTATTAAACCATCACTTTATATTGCAATGGGAATGGATCCTCTTAGTCTTCATCCTTGTCCATCTAAATAGAACAGGAAAGTTGGTCATCACAGAGAATTTCTAAAAGGCTTGAAGTGAGGGTTTTCTTTTTCCCAGATCAGATTCTCAGGCAGCCCTCATGGGAGCCCATTGCTTGATCAGAGGAAGCAGAGGGACCATATTTTTCTCTCTCTGATACACATGAGTATTTGATGGGTAGCAGAGACCCAGCATTTCCTCTGGCCAGGCCCAGGTTGCTGGACAGTAGTCCCCTGAGTCATTTTATCAGAGGGAGTCTCAGTTTCCCTCTCAGGCTCTGACCTGCCCACAGCTGGAGTGGACAGCTGTGTGCAGCATCCCTGGGGAACAGTTCAGAGGTGGGTGGGGTCGGGGCAGGACTCCAAAATCAGGGGCACTTACCCTCCCCCACTTAGGAGGAAAAGTGACTTGGACTTCCTTTCCCAACCCTCTGACCACTTGAAAGTTTTAATGCGTGGAGGAAGCTGGAAATAGGCTGGGCTGGGGAGGGGGCGGGGCAGAGAAGACTGTGTGAACGCTTTAAAGTAACTTATAATAATTTCAATCAGCATTTCCCTTCCATTTAAAATCACAAACGTAGACACTTAATCAAATGTCATGCTTAAGACACATTTACCTCCTTGGGAGAAAAATGAACAATGGCAGCTCAATTTGGCTTTGGATGGGTTTTAAAAATAGTCAAGTCTGTGAAGGCCATTAGGTAAATGGTCTAAGAGCTTCAAAGAGGGCCTCCCGCTGGGGGATGGCCAGCTTCTTTGTTGGGAAGATAGTGCAGGGGAGAGAAGGCTCCCAGAGGAGGATTCCAGGTCCCTGGGTGCAGGCTTCTCCTGGGTGGGGGACCTGGTGATCTTTCAACAATGGGTACATCTGGAAAGTTCCCTGTTGCAATTGTTGGAGCTCATAGGCGTGTGTCTGTGTATGTGCACCCTGGTGTGCTGGGTGGGAGATGACTTACACCATCCTTTCCAAACTCCCAAGAGAGGAGAAAAATGGACTGGTCAGAAATATGAGATGTCATCCAAGCACAAGAAACCAGTTACATTAACAGTGAAAGATGTCATTGCTCTTAGTGTTAGTCGCTCAACAGTGTTTAGCTCTTTGCGACCCCATGGACTATAGCTCACCAGGCTCTTTCTGTCCATGGAATTCTCCAGGCAAGAATACAGGAATGGGTAACCATTCCTTTCTCCTGGGGGTCTTCCTGACCCAGGGATTGAACCAGGATGTCCTGCATTGCACTCAGAGATTCTTTACCATCTGAGCCATACCATCTGAAGCCCAGTATGTCATGATTTTATTCTTTTGCAGCACATACAAATGACCATGTTGGGACTTCCCTGATGTTCCAGTGATTAGGACTTCAGTTTCTACTGCGGGGGTTGTGGGTTCGATCCCTGGTCAGGGAGCAAAAATCTCAAATGTTTTGCAGCCGGAAAAAAACAAAAAAACAAGAACAAAAAACAAAACAGAAGCAACGTTGCAACAAATTCAATAAAGACTTACAAAAAAAATGGCCCACATAAAAAAAAAAGCCTTTTAAAAATGACAATATTTGCATCAAGAGAAAAAAATAAAAACAAACTAAGAGTTGTTCTCTTTGGAGGATTTGCATCGGAGTGGTCTGTGCCCCAGGGAAACAGAAACTGGTAGGTCTTTGTCCTAAATCTGACTTTCCAGCCTGGGTGAGGGCAGCCTCCCTCCCCCAGGGGTGGAAGGAGCCCGTCCAGGTCTTGGTGATTCCCTGCTGGGTAACTTCCTCTCCTGACAGTCTCTGCCCCCAGCTCTTTCCAGAAAACACTTCCATTTACTGTCTTCTCAGCTGAGAGGTTCCTACCTGAAGTCCGGGGACCCCTGGGTATATGGGTAGAATGCAAGGGGTCTCTATACTTGGGTGGTGAGAAAAATCACATAAGTCCAGCATTTCTTTCTGTTATAGCAGCAGAGCAAGGCGGTGTGACATACCTGCGACCATCAAACAGAAACTGCAGACATTTCTCTTCCATCACCACGACTGTGGATAGCTCGAAATATTACTGCTACATGTCCAGACACAGCCAAATCATGGCACGCTTTGGATCTGCCAATTCATCCTCAGCGTAATAAAAAGAACATACACTGCTATACGAAAAATGCATTTTCATATTTTGTTGTGTTTCAGTACACTTGGTTTCCTAATAATCCTGTGCATTTTAGTCTATGCACTTAAAAACGTTTGAGGCGAGGGTTTGCATAAGGGTGCTGAAGGGGTCCTTGGAGCAGAGCTGGTCAGGAGACCCCCAGGCTAACCTGGCCCAGAAACCTCATCAAGGGTTATTCTGGCCCCGGAAGGGCCTCCCTGGTGCAGCACTCCCACCTTATCCCGCTAGGTGGCAGCAGTGAAGGCACCACTTCTCTTCAGACTTCAGGGGCCCAGTCCATTGTTTCAGGATCTCCCTTTGGGATCTGCCCACGCCATTAAACCCTCAAGCAGAGAGAGGACTCCAGGGGAAGACCCGCCAGGGGTGGTCAGGTAGGCGAAATGCTGATTCAGCCTGCCGCTTCTTCGGACAATAATAGTGAAACAGAGTGAGGCAACCTCATTTAACGCCCACAGAAATCTCTGTGTGGAAGGAATATGGAACCCATTTCACAGATGTGAAAACTGAGGACCCAAAGAGGTTGATAATGTTCCCAGGATCCCACAGTGAGTAGACAGTCGCACCTGGGCTACCTGCGTCAAAGACTTGGGATGATCTGGCCACCACACCACCCTGTCCCCTGCCCTCCTCTAGGACCTTCTCAGGGAGGCAAGTCACCCCTTATGTCCTCCTGCCTGGGCAAAAGAGGCCCCTATGACTCTCAAGGTCCTGGAGGCTCAGGGATGAAGTTGCCTGCCTGGGAGTCCACAGTTCCAGGAACAAGCACTGGGCCTGGCTCCACCCCACAGCCATCTGCCCCCTCCCAGGGAGGCCTCTCCTGATAGAGAGGGTCTCTCACGCGGGCTGGGGTTAAGGAGCTTCGCTGGCAGAGACACCTGCATAGACCACTGGTACCTTCCCCTGGACCCCTCACCCCCCCCTCCACACTTGCCACACAGGAGCTTCACCGGCCGATTTCCAAGGCCTGGTTTGTGCACCTCCTCGGGCCGCTCAAAGTTGGAAGCAGGGCTTTGTCGCGGGTGCTCCCGGAGTCAGCAGGTCCGGCCTTCAGCACTGAGTTTCCCAGGAGTCTTCCCGGTGTGAGGGACCCCGCCGTGGGCCCTTTGGCCTCTAGTCAAGGCCTTGCAAGGACAACCTAACCAGGTAGGCACGAGGAACTCCGGGGACCGACAGTCCGGGACGCTGGGTCCTGGAACTCTCCGGGGTCCCCCTTCTCCAGGCCCCGCCGAGCAGCAGCTGCAGTCGGGCGAGCGGACGCCCAGTCGGGGGCGGGGGGCGGTTGAGGTTTCAGGATTCGGGACGGGACGGGATGGGACAGATGGAGGGACAGAAGATGGTGGAGCTCTGATCATGGAGGCAGAGACTTCTCTCACCCGCGCCGAGGCAGGGGTCCAGGCCGCGGGGAGAGACGAGTGCCGAGCAGCGGACCCTCCCATCTTCCTGACTCCCGCGGCCGCTTCCGCGCACCTCCGCCTGGAGGAAACTTTTCTCCCAGTCCCCGCCCCAGGCGCCCCCCGAGCACTTCCTCAGGAACGTCCCCTCCCCCAAACCAGCTCTCCCGGGGCACTGGGCGCACCGGTAACCGGGTCAGAACCTCGAACTGCTTCGCGTACCATCCGGTTACCGTGGCAACACCATCCGGCGGCGCCCAGCGGTCCAATCCGAGCCCGCGGCCTCTCTCGAGCTTTTCCCAAGGTGGGGACCGGGACGAGGCCAGAGCTGGGGAAGGGGCTGCCGGGGCCCCGCCTGCAGTGTCGCCGGGGCCGGGCAGAGCCCCGCGCGGAGAGGTGGGCCACCGCGAGGCGGGGCGGGCGGCAACCGGCAGCCGGGGCCGGGCAGGGGGCTCGGGCTTCAGTTCGAGGGGCGGGGGAGCGGGTGACGTGAGCCGGGCCGGGCGGGCGGAGTTGGGGCCCGCTCGGGGAGGCGGGGGCGAGCGCGCGGAGAGGCAGACGCGCGGAAGGAGGCGGCCGAGCGGAGCGGGCGGCTCTGCGGCGGGCGCGGTGGGCGCTGGCGGCGGGGCCCCGGGATCCCCGCGCGCCTCCTCGGCGCGGCGCCGCCGCCGCGCGTCCCCACGCCCCGCGCTCCACGGCGCCCTCGCCCTGCGCGCCTCCCCCGCCCGCCTCCTGCCGGCCTCCGGCGCCGCGTCCGTCTGCGGAGCGAGCGCTCAGACGGAGCCCCCGGCCAACTTGATCTGCGCCGAGCGGCGGCGGAGTCCCCGGCAGAGCCCCCCGAGTCGGTGGCGCGCGCAAGGGAAACGCGTCTGCCAGCGTCGCCGCCGCCCGCACCCCCGGACCTCGCCGCCCCCTCGGCGTGGGGCTCGGGCCGGATCGAGAACCGCGCCGCGAGACACGCACTGTGCGCGGCGGCGCCGCCCGCCTCCCTCTTCGCCGCTCCGGAGGACGAAGCCGCGGCTCCCAGATCCTCGCCGCGCGGCCGCGGCGCCGGAGTGCGCCCCTCCTGGGCCGGCAGCCGGCTCCCTCAGCTCAGCGCTGCCTTCGCCGGGTCGTCCCCGGAGGGGGTCGCGAGCCCTGCACCCGGGCCCAAGGATGTGCGCCCCCGCGGGCCGCCCCGCCTGAACCATGCGCCCCAACGGCGGCGGCGCGCCGGCCGGCATGGAGCCCCGCGCGGCCGCGCTCTGACTCGCTCTGCGCCCCGCGGCCGGCGGGCGGCGGGCGGCGGGCAGCGGGCGGCGGCGGACCGAGAGCCGGAGACCGGCGCCGCGGGACGGAAGCGAGCGGGCGCGGGCGCCGCGCAGATGGCCGGGGCGAGCAAGATCTGAGGCTCTGCTCCCCGAAACGTGACCATGTGGATCCAACAGCTTTTAGGACTCAGGTGAGCGACCCGGCCGGCGCCGGGGTGCGTGTGGGCGCGCGGGTGCGTGGGTACCAAGCCGGGCTGAAGCGGCGCTTTCCTCTGTGTTGCGAATAAAGCGAACCCCTCTCTGCTCCTGCGAGCGGCCAGCTGGTGCCCGGGATCCGGGTCGGGGCGCCGTTCCGGAGCTTGTAGCCCCGGAGCCCCTCCGGCAGCGGCCGGCTGTCCCGGGCTCCGCGTGTCCGGGTCGGGGCGCCCGCCCCATTTCTGCCGGTTCTGGGGCCGGCCGGACGCTCCCGCGGCTCCCGGCGCCAGCAGCGCAGTGTCCTGGCCGGCCGCCCCGGCGCGCCGCCTCCTCGGGGCCCAAGGGAGGCGCGGGCCGTTGGGCGCGGCGGGCTGTGAACCCAGGGCGGGGGCCGGGGCTGCCAGGGAAAGCCAGGGGGCTCCGGCTCTGGCGAGAGCTCGGCCGGCGGAGTTAGAAGAAACCGAAGCCTGATAGCCACGCCGCCCCGCTTTTCCCCTTCCTCGGGGCCCCGGGGCTGAGCAGGGGCCTCCTGGGCTCCCAGCTGCCGATCCAGCTGTTTGCCGGTGACCTCCGGGCCCGACGGGCGCGCACAGCTGGCGGGCAGCTGGGGCGGGAGACGTTGAGGCTCTGGGGTAGCGCGGGAGGGCACCTTTTCTTCCGTACGGGCAAACACCCTCCAGGAACGCCCTGGGGTTTGCCTTTGTCCCGGACTCCAGGACCGGTTGAAACCGGGGGTTCGAGCTCGATGCTCCCAGCAGGGGTACCCAAGAAGACCCTTTGGGGCAAACTTTGTTCGCCTGCCACGGCACTCGGGTTTTAGCCCTGCTAGGAGCCAGTCGGACACACTTGTCCCCTTGGCGGGGCAGACGGCCTCCGATCCGTCGCCCTCCCGCCGGGGTCTCGGCGGAGCTGGTGCGTGTGGGTCCCGGGTTGCATCGGAGAACTGGAAGGACGCAGGCGGAGGCTGCGAAAGCCAGCGTGCGGTTCTCGAGTTTGTCCACTGGGATGCACTGCACTCCCGCTTTGGGGAGAAAGGGGACGGTCGTCGCCGGAGCCTGTGCCTGAGCCTCCCCCACCGCCAGCCGATAAAAGCTGGGGGGAGCGTGCTGAGGAGGGAATCGAGTGCGCGTCCTGATTTTCAGAAACTGGGAGAGGACGGAGCCGGCAAGGCTACCCTTGATTTATGAGACGATTCCCCAGTCCTGGGACAAAGCCTGTTGGAAACATCTAGTGAGAATTGTCCAGTGTTATCCTTGGCCTTTTTCTAGAAAGCAGCGTTCCTTGTTTGGGTGGCCGGGTCCTGTTCGGCGGCCTGGGCTTTAATAGGTTAATACTGAAGCGGGTTGCGCTGGATATTGGCCCAGCCTGAATGGATGTCCCATTAGTGCTCAGACTAGATAAGGTTTAGGCTCAGCTGCCGTGGGACACAGACTCCACGGAGCCTCAGGGCAGCTCTGCCCGAGTGACCCCTCCCAGGTGCCCTCGCCTCTGCCTGCCCGGTTTCAGCTAGACTCCAGAGCCTTCGGAAAGATCAAAGGGGTCCCCCCTCTTTGGGAGAGGGTGCTCCTTCAGCTCCCAGACACCTCCCCAGCTGCTGTCTGGCACTGCCTTCCTGATTGACTGCCGGCAAGTTATTTGAACCGACATCTTTCTTTATTACTAACTTACTAGATTGAAAGATTAGTACATTTTGATAAAGAGAAAAGAGAATAAATATTTAGGGAAAAAAGAATCTCTGCTGGTTCAGAATGCACTAAAACAGTTCTTCTAACGCATCCCTGAGTGAGGTCTACTTGGGATTTTGCTTTAGGAAATAGTTCTGTTGGTGATTTTGAAGTTTGACCTTTTGTTTTTTTCCCTTCAATGTTAGCACAAGAGATTTTCTGTAAGTGCACCTCTGAGGACGGGCTGTCACCTCTCAGGGAGGCTAGCAGGAGAGAGCTCTGTCATGTTTGTGAGCCATCCCCTGGCAGGCTGGCCAGGAGAAGGGGCCGTGCTTGAAGGGTCTGTGTTTCTGCATCTCACCAGGCACAGCGTAACAGTCACTGAAAGCCAGGGATGGCTTGCCTGAGACCTGCTAATGCATTTTTCCTTGAAGGCAGCCCATTTCCTTTGTTCCCAAGCCCCTCCATGGCTTCCCCAGGTGAGCACAGGGCATTGTGCTGCCCGGCTTCCAGCCTAGTTAGATCAGGCAAGCATAAGACATGGGGCCTCGGGTGACACGAGATGGCTCTGGGTGCGACCTGAGTGAAGACTCTCAGCTCTGGCTTCCGAGACAAAGTCTGGGCTTGGATTTCTGCTTCTGCAATGGAAAGGAGATGTGCGCGGTGCGTTTTCTTCCGAGGAGGAGGAGGAGGAACAGATTGAGTGTTTTGGAGCTGTTTTTTATGCCTTTTTGGTGGTGGTTGTAGCAGAACTCCAAAGATACCTTCCTTCCGTGCAGATAAAGGTATCTTTTGAAGGTGGCCTCCGAGCCCTGCCAGCTGCGTCCAAGCTCGATCTGGGAGCAGCTTGAAGGGGATGCTTACTCAGCAGGCAGCACAGATTTTAGAGTTCGGCCGCCTGCTTGTGAGTGGCCTCTGAGGCTACAGCCCTCCATGTAGCGGCTTTATTGGGGGCTCAGAGCCTGCAAAGCATTTGCCAGATGTCCTCAGGGGCGCAGTGGCTGGCCAGCACCGGGCTCCTCGCAGGCCTGGTGCCTGTCCTTCTGCCTGTTCTTCCAACTTAAGGTTCTGTTGCCCCTTCTGTTCCGGAGGCCCTGGGTGTGCCTGCAGTGGGGGAGGGTCTGTAGCAACATAAGATGACTTTTCTTTCATGGGGGTTCACACAGGCCCCTGATGGCCACACGGTACCATGTTTGGGCCTCTGCACAGTCCCAGTGGATTGGCTGTCCCCATCGCTGCCTGTAAAGTCCTTTAGCAGCTGGGGCCCTGCAGCCAGGTTTTAGAGGACCAGGTCAGAGGCTCTGTCCACAGACGTCACCCTCTTGGTCAGCCTTGGTTCTCACCCACTTCCAGCTGCTGGCACCAAATTGATTACCACTGGAGCCCCTCAAGTGTCAGTGGCTGTGATACTCATCCAGGATAATATTGCTGGAATAAGTCATCATTTTAGGAGACAGCTTACATCTTTTCTGCCACGTGGGTGCATCTCCCCCCACCACTCAAAGCTCTCCCACTCCCCAGGGGACACACTGTCCAAGCAGAGGAGGGGGCACTAGGCTCCTCCCAGCCTGTTTATTGATTTATTCTTTGGTTGATTTATTCTAATCACCTGCTTCTTTTTCTTCTGTGCATCAAACAGGCCAGTAAGTAGGGAGCAGGGCACAAGCTGAGACAGCTCCACACCTCCCTGAGATGTCTTATCCCCCAGTCCCTGGAGAGAGAGCTGCCTTCTTCCCCATGCATCCTGCATCCTCCGAGCTGGGTCGCTCAGATGGCAGTGGGAACAGCGGCATCCCATCCCCGTTGTGGTCCCCAGCCCCCCAACCCAGACACCATCAAGGTGTTTGGCAAGTGTGGGCTGGGTGTGCTTCTTGAGTTCTTCATCCCCCAGCCGTTGTGTGGGGGAACCACAGGGTGCAGAGAGCACATGGGTCAAAACTGCATCCTTGGTCACGATGAAGTGGGTGGACACCAAACCCCAACCCCGCCGACCACTGCCGAGCCTCCCAGAGGCCTGGGCTCCTGTCTGGGGTTACGTAAGAGTCATCTGCTTTCCAAACGTAGTTGCCAAGTTTTCTTCAAAGGGCTACAACTCAGTAGAGACCAAATTGATGTAGAGATTAGCTTGGAAAGCCAAATATATCCTTGATCTAGATTTTCACGTTTGAAGTCTGGCTCGAGAGGGTTTCTCCTGCCCGATGCCAGTCAGCCAGGAGGGGGAGGCAGGAGGAGGACTCGCTGGGGCTACAGCAAACAGACCCTGTGGCTCTGACTCGACTCTCTCTCAAGACCCCCTTTCAGGAATTCAGAGGAGCTGGTGCGGCAGGAGGCCACCCAGCGGGGAGTGGTGGTTATGTAACTCTGATTAACTCAGTTCATAGAAAGTCAGAGGCTGCAGTGTTCCCATGTCGGAGCTCCGGGGGCCCTTGGGTCCTGGCTTCCCCCATGGCCATCCATATAGAGCCTGGATTGTTTCTGGCTGCTTGGAGGATACTCTGGCCCCCTGTTGAGGGTAGCACTCTCTACCCGCAATGAGCCAGGCGTAGTAGGGTGCTTCTTCAGGGCCGCTTCCAAAGCCCCTTCCAGAAGAGCATGAAGGACCCATCCCCTACTGCTGCTGGTGGTGGGTGGGGGGAGCCAGCCGGATTGTCTCCTAGCAACGTCTGGACCAGCGGAGTTAATCGGGATGTCCCAGCAGGCGCAGGGAAGTAGCCAGGTGATGAGTGATGTTTCTCTGAGGATGCTAAGAGGCTAGAAGCCCCCCGTTCATCTGTGGACATCTTCATAGTAGATAAATACCTCCAACATAACCAAAGAGAGCTCGGAGTGGAGGACAGTGGGAATGGTGGCATCCATTCTGCCCTTGTTGGCCCCGACCCACTGACCTGGGCACCATCAGAGTGTCATGTGCTGGCAAAGAACAGGATCTTGCTGCTGTACCATGGGAGACTAGGGGATCAGGGTGCCAGGAGAGACCAGGGGGCCAGGGGGATCAGGGGGCTAGGGGGACCAGGGGGTAAGGGAATCAGGGGGCCAGGGGGTGGGTCGAGGCGGGCTAGGCTGGAGGCACTGGGCTTTGTATTTGCATCTGCATCCCATACGTGCACTCTGAAAGAAGCTATTACCCTTGTTCTTTCTCCCCTGCCGCCCAAGACAAGGTGGGTGGCAGCCGTGCTGGGTCCATCTGTGCATCAGCCTTCCCCACACGCTGTTCACGTGCTGATTCTGTCCACTCACTGGGGCTTTTGTCATTTGGTGCACTTTCTCTTGGGTAGTCAGCCAACAGAGCCCACTGCTTCTGCCCTCTTGCCGTTTCCAGCCCAGATTGGGCAGTGGTCTGGACCATGTGTCCGCTGAGACCTCCTGCCTGACTCCCCACCAAGTCAGTGTTTGGGCCTTGTGTGTGACCTCAGGGGTTTCAGCTGGCACTGGAGACGCAGGGGGTGTGTCTGCCAGGGATACTGGCACACCTGTGCTCAGGCTTCCTGGTTGGTGCTGGAGAGGAGCCCTGGTCTCTGGACTGTGGGTGATGAGGGCAAGGGCTGTCTCATCCTTCAGCACTTCTTGGGACGAGTGCTGCCACTGCATAGATGCTCAGGAGCTCTCTGTGAATAAGTAAACTTGTCCGCCTGGCACAGTGCCCATGCTTTTTCCAAGTGTTGCCCTTGTAGTTACCCGGCCTTGACTCTAAACTAAGACCCAGGAAAGGAATGCACAGCCAGAGCCAGGCTTAGGTTGGGCCTTTGTTCTGCCCCCAACAGATAGACACATTCTTCAACCCTACTTACTGGCTCATAATTCCACCATTAGAGATTCATTCCTTTGGCTTAAAACTTCACCACAATTGGAATTTAGGCATGTTCAGGAAAAACTGTCTGAGCTACTGATCTGATAATAACTGAAAGCACTCAGTTGGATAGTTTTCAGTTATTATCAGTTCAGTAGGAGTGAGAGCATCCAATTTTTAACTTTCTGAGAGGAAAGGTGAGTGTAGGAGAAAAGAGAACACAAAGGCAGGTGGCACAGATCTGGCAGTGGGAGCTATGATCCCACCAAGGGAGGACTGAGAGACATGGGGTACAAGTTGAGGACAAAAGGGAAACTCACTGGCCTTGCCATGGGCTGAGGTCTCCCCTCCCCTGGACTGTCTTGGGGAATAGGGACAGTTAAAGTGCCTACTAGGGCTTAGTGGAAGACAGGGCCAGTGCATCTTAAAGAGAATATTCTGGTCAGTATAGGAGTGCAGGTGGGCAGCTGGAAGATGCTGAGGAATGTTAGTGACACATAGACACCTTAAGACATGTCTGTTCCTGTCTCAAATGTGAGCTGTGGAATTTGTACTGTATTTGGATAAAATATGCATGCTTTTTTTTAAAACTGAGGTATAATTTTCATAAACATTATATTAATTTCAGGTGTGCAGCATAATGATTCCATACTTGGATACTTGTGAAATGAGCAGCATAGTAAATCTAGTTAACATTTGTCACCATACATAGTTACGGAATTTTTTTCTTATGATAAGAACTTTGGTGGAGGGGGGAATAAATTAAGAGGCTGGGGTTAACATATATACACTACTATATAGAAGATAGATAATCAACATGACCCTACTGTAAGGCGCAGGGAACTATACTCAGTATTTTGTATTTAACCTATAAGGGAAAAGAATCTGAAAAAAGATATAGATAGATAGCTAAATAGATGGATAGTTGTGGTTTAGTTACTCAGTCATGTCTGATTCTTTTGTGACCTGTGGACTGCAGTCTGCCAGGCTCCTCTATTCATGGGATTTCCCAGACAAGCATATTGGAGTGGGTTGCCATTTTCTTCTCCAGGGGATCTTCCTGACCCCGGGATCTCACCCACTTAGGCTGCATTAGCAGACGGATTCTTTACCACAGTTCTGTTGGGGAAGCTTCATAGATGGAGCTTTATATATATTATCTTTGCTGTATACCTGAAACTAATAAGACAAGGTAAATCAACTATAATTCAATTTAAAAAAGAAATTAAAAAACAAAACAAAAAAGAACTTTTAAGATCTACTCTCTCAACATCTTTCAAATATGTGATTCAGAGAACAGACTGGTGGTTGCCAGAGATGAGGGGTGAGGGATGAGGGGTGGGGAGTGAGTGAAAGGGTGGACGGGTCAAAGGTACAGATTCCAAGAATAAAATAAGCCCTGGGGGTGTCATGTGCAGCTTGACACTATAGTTCAGGAGACATATCTGCTGTAAATGTCCATATAGCGTAGAAAAATGTCCTGATCTTTGTTTTCACTTATATCCCTCATTGAGTTCGCTCCTCAGTTTCTGAGGGCCTGGGTTTGCCCAACCCTGAGATGCCATGCAGACCCAGAAATGAGTGGATTTCTCCTCTTCGAGACTCCTCACTCCAATAATGGGGGCAGGAAAATGAAGGGTAAATCACCCTTATTGGGGTGGAGAGGAGCACTGTCCAGTAGAAATATAACATGGGCTATACTGGTATTTTGAAATTTTTCAATAACCACATTAAAAGAAAAATGTAACTGGTGAAATCAGCTTGAATGATATATTTAATTTTTCAGTATATGCAAAATAGCATTTCCATGTGTTATCAGGATAGGATAAATGGATAAATGGATAAATGTGTTATCAAAATAGGATTAATGAGAATTCCTTTTACAGTCTTTCCCTGCTCTGAGTCTTGGAGATCAGGAGTGCAGTTTACTTTCATCTCTCCCTCTGGACTTGCTACATTTGGGGGCTCACATTGAACACTTCCGTATGGAAACTCAGAAGTGAGAAAAGCAAGTGTTCGGAGACTGCCACCTCCCCAACCAGTGTGTCATGTTGGCACTATTGCTCCATTAGTAAGAGCTCCGAGGAGGGCCAGTCTGGCCAGCAGCCCTCCTGATTCAACAGCGGGCATTTGCTGATGCCAGCTCTGTGCCAGGGCAGTGCCAGGGCCAGAGGCAGAAGGATGAGCTGGGGTGGGGGCAGGGGCTGCTGCCTTCAGGGGCCCTCGACTTGGAGAGGGAGGTGGGCTGTGCTAGCAGGTCCTCCATACCTACCATGTCATCAGCCCCCCGCCCCGGCCCCCGCCACCAAGCTGTAATAAAATGCTTTTGGGGGCCTGAAGAGGGGATGGCAGAACTGTTCCTTTGTAACAGGGCCAGGGTCAGCTGGTGCAGAGGAAAAAAACCAATGGAAGAGCCTGATGAGCATAGAGGCTGTGTTGCCCGCCAGAAAGGAGAGCTGACCTCCAGGAGAGGGGCATTCCTCGCCCTCCCCCTCAAGTGTGCTCCGGAGCCAGTGCCTGGAGTGAGCACACCCTGGGTGACAGACCTCCTGCTGGAGCCCTCTCACTCCAGCAGTGTACATTCACTGGGTCTGTCCTGGTGGGGGCCTCCATACTCCGCCAATGCTGAGAGTCCATGATACCTCATGCCCAGGGGAGGAAGAGAGATGGGGAATCACCAAGGCCTGGTTTCCGTGAAGATTTTAGGAATGTTTTTGTAGAAACAGGTGTGTGTGTGTGTGTGTGTGTGTGTGTGTGTGTGTGTGTGTGTGTGGTGTGGGTGGTGTGTGGGTGGAGTGAGCATGTCTGTTGGGGAATTTATATGGGTATGTATTTGGGGAGTTTAGGGGCTAGTGGGCATCCAAGCCCTTATCAGAAGTTCCAGCTCCAGGTGAAGGGACTTGTTTTTAAATAAAACTCTTCCTGCAGAAGGGAATTTGGTTTGTTCACAGGACTGATGGTCTGGATAAAGAAGCCTGAACAATCACATCAGAACCTGGCTTCTGACAAATGCTCAGAGAGACAACAGACCTCAAGGGGGCTGGGGGGCAGCTGATCAGAGCTGCACAGGTATAAGGGGGCTCTTGAGCAGATTTGGGGGCAGTGCCCTTGCTGTGACCAGCCCACTCTGTGCCTTCAGGCAACACTGATGGGGAACTCCCTAAGTGCAAGACCTTGGCTCTGGGCACACTTCCGGGCAATGGCGTGTGATCTGTGAAGGGGCTGCACTTTGCTGAGGTGCCCTGAGCGGTCATTTGTAATTACTGTTCTTGAGCATTAAAGAGTTTGTACTGTAGGGCAAGTCCACAGTACGAGAGCTCTGTCTGTATTAAATGGTAAACTCTTTGAGCTCTGAGAAAACCCCCTTTTTGATATCATCTAAATCTTTTTGAATGTATTGACTTAGTTAAGCAGGGCACAGATCCACTGTTGTTCAGTCGCTAAGTTTTGTCCTACTCTTTGTGTCCCCATAGCCTGCAGCACCCCAGGCTCCTCTGTCCTCCATTATCACCTGGATTTTCTCACATTCATGTCCATTGAGTCAGTGATGCTATCTAACCATCTCATCCTCTGCCACTTGCTTCTCATTTTGCTTTCAATCTTTCCCAGCATCAGGGTCTTTTCCAGTGAGTTGGCTCTTTCCATCAGGTGGCCAAAGTATTGGAGCTTTAGCTTCCTCATCAGTCCTTCCAATGAATATTCATGGTTGATTTCCTTTAGGATTGACTGATTGAATCTTGCTGTCCAAGGAACTCTCAAGAGTCTTCTCCAGCACCACAATTCAAAAGCATCACTTCTTCATCACTCAACCTTCTCAGTGGGCCACCTCTCACATCCATACATGACTACTGGAAAAATCATAGTTTTGACTATATGGACCTTTGTTGGCTAAGTAATGTCTCTGCTTTTTAATATAGTGTCTAGGTTTTTCATGAAAGCTTTCCTTCCAAGGAACAAGCATATTTAATTTCATGACTGCATTCACTGTCCATAGTGATTTTGGAGCTCAAGAAGTAAAATCTGTCACTGTTTGCACTTATTCCTCTTCTATTTGCCATGAAATCATTGTAAAACCCTTAAATTCAAACTTAGGGAACTTTGGGGCAACTTAATTGAAGATTAAGTGGCTTCTTGTGCCCAAATCCAATGATGCAGCCTTTTCAAATTGATCTATAGGCTCCTCCAGCTGTTGTGAAAATTCCAGCAAAAGAAGGGTGGGGAAGGAGTAGTCATCAGTGTCTGTAGAAGAAGGATCTCAGGAGTTCAGTATTGACTGATGGACCTCAGTGTACCAGGGCTCTGTACAGAATTTTCATGCTATTTCATGGAATCTCTGGCCCTGAAAAAAGAACATTTCGGTTGGAGGAAGGGGAGGTCTCAAGGAGAAGTTCTGACAGCAGAAAAGTGCTATTAAAAAGCTAGCATTCTCAATTCTGTAGATCAATATAATTTACGAAAATAGACCAAGAAAATCCTTAACAAGTATTGATAAATAGGTAAACTTAGAAACACGGAAAAGAATCAAATGGGGGCTTTCAAGGTGGCTCAGTGGTAAAGAATCCGCCTGCCAGTGCAGGAGATGCAGGTTCAATCCCTGAGTCCGGAAATCTCCAGGAGATGGACATGGCAACCCACTCCAGTATTCTTGCCTGGTGGATCCCATGGACAGAGGAGCCTGGTGGGCTACAGTCCATGGACTCGTAAAGAGTCAGACATGACATAGCAACTGAGCATGCCTGCAAAAAGAAGTATACACCGTGACAAAGTGAAGTTTATACCATAGATGCAAGGATGGTTCAGTATTTAGAAATCAGTTAATGTAATATATCATAAGAAGAGGCTAAAGAAGAAAAATCAGAGGATCATGTATGTTTAATAAATTCAGCACTTATCTATGATGAAAACTCCTAGAAAAAAGGACTAGGAGTGTATTGCCTCAACTTGATAAAGGGCATTTATAAAAACTACCACTAACTTGATACTTAATGTTGAGAAACTGGTTGTTTTTCCCTTGTGATGAGGAAGAAGTCAAGGATATGCACTCTCACCACTACTGCTCAGCACAGTGCTAGAAGTTCTAGCCAGTGTGCTCCAGGAGAAAAGGAAATAAAAGGCACACAGAGGAGAAATAAAACTGTTCTTATTTGTAGATGATACAATTATCTCTATAGATATGATTATCTACATAGAAAACTTCCTGTAATCTATTTTAAAAAACTCCTAAAGTGAATTTAGCAAGGTTGCAGGATATGAAATAAATTTTAAAAAATGAATTATATTTCTGTTATCAGTGAACACATGGACACTGAAATTTAAAAATGCAAAGACATAAGTGGTTATAGTTGCTAAAAAATGAAATATTTCAGTGCAAATCTAATAAAGCTTGTTATGCTGACAGCTTGTATGCTGGGAACTATGCAATGCCAATGGAAGAGTCGAAGACAGTCTGAATATATGAAAGACATACCAGGTTCAGGAAGACTCAACATAGTATATGTTGAGGATGTCACTTTTCAGATTGATATAGAGGTTTAGCACAATTCTAATAAAAATCCCAGCAAAATATTTTAACATATAGATAATTCTAAAATTTATATATAAATGTAAAGTAACTAGAATAACTAAGTCAGTTTTGAAGAAGAATGATAAAGTAAGAGGCATCAGTCTATCTGATTATGACATTATATAACTACGGTTATCAAAACTGTGTAGTATCAGTGAAGGATTAGAGTCACAGATCAGTGAAACAGAACAGAGAATCTAGACTCCCACAAATAGGCACAATTGATTTTTGACAAAGGTACAGATTCAGTGGAGAAAAGGCAGCCTTTTCAATAAATGACACTAGAACAAAAGGACATTTATAGGCAAAAATAAAATCCTCACTTTATACAAAATTAACCCTGAATACAAAATTCTGGGCCACAGAATTAAATATAAAACATGAAAAAAACTAAAACTTTTAGGAAAAAAACCCTACAAGATGTGGAGCTTCCCCAGTAGTTCTTAGACTTGACAGCGGAAGTGCAGTTCATAAAAAGGAAAAATGAGAAATTGGACCTCATCAAAAGTTTTAAATTTTCCCTGTGAAAACTTTTTAAGAGGATGAAAATATAGGCTGAAGAGCTGGAGAAAATATTTGCAAACCACACATCTGACAAAGGACTAGTATCCAAATTTCAAAAAGACTCTTAAAACTCACAAAGACCTCTCAAAAAAAAAAATGATACAAGCTAATTAGAAACAGGTAAAGCCATGATGGGACATTTCATCAAAGAGGATGTTTAGAAGGTAAAAAAAAAAAAAAAAAAACATGTGAAAATGTTCAATATCATTGGCCATTAGAGAAATGCAATTAAAACTACAATGAGACTTCCTTATCCATCTACCAGAATGGCTAAAATAAAAAACACTGACACCAAATTCTGACCAGTATATGGGGACCCTGGATCACTCATACACTGCTGAGGGGAAGGTACAATGTTACAGCCAGTCCACAGAGCACTTTGGCAGTTTCTTATTAAATTAACCATGCAACTGCCATGAAGTTGGGCATTCCACTCTTGGGCATTTATGCCAGAGAAATGAAGATTTCTGCCCACATGAAAAATTGTATATAATTATTTATAGCAACTTTATTTGTAAATAAAGAATCAAAATGGAAACAACCCAGGTGCCCTTCAGTAAGTGAATGGCTAAACATATCATAGTACCTTTATACCATGGAATAGTGTTGAGCAATAAAAACGAGAAAACACTTAGTAAGCACAGCCGCCTACATGACCCTCCAGAGAGTTATGCTGGGTGAAAAGAGGCAACCTCAAGGGTTGCATACTGTATGGTGATTCCTCAGTCTTCTTGAAATGGAAACATTGTAGAAGTTATAGTTTCTGTAATTATAATTATAGAAACACAGTAATAAGTGTCAGAGGTTAGAGAAAGAAGAGAATGGCTATAACAGCACAAACTCAGGGGCCCTCATGGTGACGGGAAGCTTTCTGTCTTGATTGCATCTGTGTCAATATGCGTCTTATTTTGTTGTTCAGTCACTAAGTCGTGTCTGACTCTTTGTGACCCCATAGACTGCAACACGCCAGTCTATCTGCAACACCATCTCCCAGAGTTCTCTCCAATTCATGTGCATTAAGTCAATGATGCTATCTAACCATCTCATCCGCTGTCAGCCCCTTCTCCTTTTGCCTTCAGTCTTTCCAGCATGGGGGTCTTTTCCAATAAGTTGGCTCTTCCCATCAGGTGGCCAGAGTATTAGAGCTTCAGCTTCAGCGTCAGTCCTTCCAATGAATATTCAGAACTGATTTCCTATAAGATCGACTGGTTTGACCTTGCAGTTCAAGGGACTCTCAAGCATCTTACCAGCACCACAGTTCAAAAGTATCAGTTCTTTGGCACTCAGCCTTTTTATGGTCGAACTCTCACATCCGTGCATGACAATTGGAAAAATCATAGCTTTGACTATATGAACCTTCATCGGCCAAATGATGTCTCTGCTTTTTAATACACTGTCTAGGTTTGTTGTAGCTTTCCTTCCAAGGAGCAAGTGTCTTTTAATTTCATGGCTGCATTCACCATAAGCAGTGATTTTGGAGCCCAAGAAAATAAAATCTGTCACTGCTTCACTTTTTCCCCTTCTATTTGCCATGAAGTGAGGGGCCGAATGCCATGACATTAGTTTATCCAGCTTATACATTGTAATGTAGTTTTGTAAGATGTTACTGCTGGGGAACTGGGTAGGGGCGTGCAGGATTTCTTCCTTACAACACTTGTGAATCAGCTCAAAAAGTATTGTTAAAAAAAATAGCATTCTCTACCTCACTATGTCAAAGGTTAGTATCTTATTATGTGTGTGTGTCCCCTCTTTAGGTACCATGTATTTGAATTTAATGACAGTCATGGGCGATGTGAAAACAAGTAAAAAAAAATTACAAGATTTGCTATGTTGTAATTCTGTCACACTTTTTATCATGCTAAATACATCAGCATGTGAACATGCAGTGTTGCTAATGTGATGAAATCTGTTAGCAGTGACAGTAATGAATGACCTGGTGCATAATTATTGGATAAGAAGAGCTGTCCAAATTCATACATAAATCAGGTCAGCTCTGAAAATAGTGCAGCCTTTCTGGGGACAGTCCTACTTGCCTGCCCTGGCACCTAGGGTGGTATCAAGACCATGTTTCAAGGAAACACAAACAGCTGGTTTCCTGTTTTTAGATCAGTAAGACAAGAGCCTCACGTTTGGGAAGGCACAGTGTTCCTTTGTGTCTTTGTTGTTTTCACTTTCTTTGGTCTTTATGATAGAAGGACTGGTGTGTGTGTGTGTGTGTGTGTGTGTGTGTGTGGTATGCACACATGTGCTCTATCAATACTTGTAGAATGAACTTGGATAATGCAGTGGGAAACTCCGTTTCAGATTTGGCTATGAACAGCTGTGATTCCAAGAACTAGACCCTTTCCTTCTCTTTTTCTCTCATTTTCTGTCCAGCTAGGAGGCGTTGGAACACAGTGTTCCAGACCTTTCCATAACCTGGACTTTTGCAAATGACCAGCCAATCAGCACCATCTCAGTCTGTCTTCAGGATCCATGTGATGATCCTGCAAAGCAGGTGTTGCCACTCTGAGTTTACAAAGGAGGAACCTGAAGTTCAGAGAGATTAAGTGATTTGCCCAAGGTGACTCAGGTGGCTAGTGGGGAAATGTGCTCTTCCCACTGTCCTTTATGGCTCTCATGTTTTATATAAAATCTACTTCTCACTCCCCTGATTTACGTCACGCTTTGCCCTTCTAGGAAAAATAAAAATGTAAACAAAACCAAACGTAAAGTGGAGAAGGACTGAGCCACTGTGATGTCTGTGGATCTAGCTTGCCCTGACTCTGAGGTTGTAAGTCCTTCCTGCACCCAGAATTTTAGGTAAAAGCTTTATAGTGTAAATCAGAGGTTATTTTGCAGCAAAGAGTTCATAAGGTGTCCTAAAAAGATGAAAACATACCTGTGACACAGATACAATTATTTAATCTATTTAATAATTAAAAATAAATATGTTACCAAATTCAAAGAAGCCTCTTTTGAGAGCTCTTGTGAAATTAAACTTGAAATTAATGGAATGAGAAAGTTTGGCTTAACATAACTTGTAAATCTGGTCCAGTACCAAAAGAATTCATAATGGAAGTTGGCACATCCCATAATATCAAAAGCTCTCAAATGCTGGATTATCTGAATGGTTGACTCCGATTAATGATGTGTATGTATACGTACATGTAGATGTTTAATATGTAAACCTAAATAGAGGGACATAACTAAATATAGTGCATTGAAAACAAACAAACAAAAAAAGCTTAGTCTGGGTAAAAAGGATTGCCCACCGTGTGTGTTTATTGAGGTATAGTTTATGTACCATAACGTTCATTCATGTTAAATGTACAATTCAACTTCTAGTGAACTTACTCTATGTGCAACCATCTTTGTACTTATCTTAGAGCATTTCCACCACCCTCAATAAGATCCCTTGTATTGTTTACAGTTAATCCCATTCCCACCCCCAGCCTCAAGCAACCTCTTGCCTGACTTCTGACTTTAAATTTGCCTATTCTGGGCATTTACTACAAACAGGATCAAACTTTCTTGTCTGGTTTTCTTCACTTAACATAGGGTTCTTGGGCTTTTTTATTTGTGAGTAGCGTTTATTTATTTTTTATTTGTGGGCTTTTTTTAATTTCTGAGTAGTGTTCCATTTTTTGGACATACCACGGTTGGTTTATCCATTCATCCGTGGACAGGTCTTTTCGCTTTGCTACTTTGGGGCTAATAGAAATAGTGCTGCTGTGAACATTATTTCCATTTCTCTCCTGATCCCTTGTTCTTTGTACCCATCCATATAAATGCTTTGGCAGGGGTGGGGTTCAGAGCCGCCCTTAGGGTGTAACTCGTTTGGTGGAAATGCACAGGCCAGGTATCCAGGCTCCACCTCTGGGTTTGGATTTGCTTCTTCCCTTTGCTCTGAAGAAAAGAGCTGACCACACAGAAACCTTTGTTTATTTGTTCCTTTTTCATTAGACGCACATTTATTGAGTGTCAGCTGTGTCTCACCATGGTGCTCAATCTTGGTGAGATAAAGACCAGGACAAAGGTTTCCATTCTGCCTTGGTACAAAGATACTTTGAAGGGTAACATTTTGTTCATTAGAAGGAAGGCTCCTCATTGGCCTGTTGCTGATTCCCATGGCTGGAGGGAGGCAGCCTGTGGCCTAGGGGTGGAGGGGTCCTGCAGACGGTCCTGCAAAAAGTCCCCCAGCCACAAAGCACCCTCCTGCTGCATGTGGCTGCTGTGGACCTCAGGCCTCCCAGGGAGTCTCAGGGAGGCAGCTGTGCTTTTTTGGGGATCCTGTGCGTCCTTACAGGGGGCAGTGGCCATTTTAAAGAAATCCACCACCATGGGACATCTTACAACAGAAGCTATCATTTCAGATGAAAGAGAGAGAGCGGGTCTGAAAGCTCAGGACAGTTTTTGGTTTGGTTTTGCTGTGTTGGCTGCAGAACCCCGGGACCATACTCTCCTGCTGTGGGTGGATGGGGAGCCTCATTCTCAGCAGGTCAAGGTTGGCCCTGGGAGGGGGCTGTGATTTGGGAGATGGAGCTGGGCAAGTCCTCACCTCTTCTCTTTCTGTAAGTGAACCTTTGGGTGAAGCTCCACATGGTCCCATTTGAACATCCATATAACCCACTTTTACGAGTCTCGTCACTCCCCCTTTGGCCAGGCTGTACCCGTGATCAAAAGTGAATGTTCCCCCTGGGGATCCAGTCTCCCAAACTGTTGCAGAAAGCTACCTTGGGCCGGGAATTACCCAGGGACACCCGATGGGCTTCATTTGTGCACATCCGCTATTTTATAAAACTGACTTCCCTAGATGACCAAGTGAGCAGGCAGGGTTCTGCCTTGCAGGCTAGCATTGGACCTGCCGAAACCACGAGGCCAGGCTGTGGCAGAAGCCTCAGCCTCTGGACCAGGACCAGCGGAAGACCACATTCTCACGCTTGGCAAGGAGCATGTTGTGATACGGAACGATCCACCCCGGAGTGCGTTTCTCTCACTCCTCCCACCCCCTGTCTTTTGTAAAGGGAAGATTCAGGACTGTACCCAGATGCCGCAGAGAACTGTGCTTCCTGCTGAGGGACACGGTGGCTTTCAGAATGCAAGGATTCTTTAGGGAGCCAGTTATGCAAGACAAGAGTAAGCATGTTTATTTTTATGACATCGCATTTCAAAACCCCATAAAATGTTGACGGAATGGCCCCATGAGGCGCTGGCCCACAGTGCTGTGGCACTGGGCAGGTTTCTGGGGGGCACTGGCAGGCCCTTAATGAAAGCCTGGCCTGGGGCTAGTTGACTGCCTGTTACTGCTCTGGCTCCAGATTCCACCTTCTGCAGGCCAATTCCAGTGTCTTCACAGAAGCCTGATGCCTTTGAAAACCTGAGCCTCAAGCTCACATAGCTGGCATCTGTCTCCCAGGTTCTTGTCCCCAGGGTCACAGGAGAGGTCAGGGCTGTGGCTTTGTCACACCAGCCACCAGGTGGGCCCCTGAGAGTGAGATGCCCCAGCACTGCAGCCCAGGCCAACTCTGGCCTGGTGGGGCCGAGGGAGAGTTTCTCCTGCAGTTTCATTTTGCAGGTGCAGTGACCTGCCCCCAAGTGCAGTACTGTGCTAGGCACAGAAACAGGGCACTTCCCCCAGCCCTGCAGGAACTTTTTATCAGAGTGGGAGCAGCGGTGCAGCTGGAGTTGAAGGAGCTGAGAGGAAGAAGCAGATGGCTCTACCTGGAGCCACTGGGAAGACTTCCTGGAGGAGGTGGCACTTGGCCCTGTCTGAGAAGAGGAGGAGGAAGAGGGTGCATCTAGGCAAAGGGAAAGGGTGGCTGCTGTTGACCACTTCCAGTGCACATGCTTCGCAGCTAGCAACCTGAGGATACCAAAGGGTCAATGACTTTCTGAGGACACCCCCTGTTCCCAGGAGGAGTGTGGGTGCCAAGAGTAGGTAGAGCTGGGTGATCAGCCAACAGCACAGAGTCAAGGTAGACATTTCCAGTAGGAAAGGGAAGATGGGAGATTGGATCCTCCTCAAATGGTGTCATAGAGGTGGCTGCTTCCTCTGTCCATGTGTGGGTCCAAACCTGAGTAGCAGAAAAGATGAAGGCCTTCTTCTTAAAGCAACTTCAGAGAGAGAGCTGGGGTGTGTGTGTGTGTGTGTGCGCGCGCATGGAGGTGTGTATCTATATAGGGTATGTTTGTATGGGGAGTATGGGTATGCAGGCGTGTGTGGGTGTCTGTGTGTCGTGGGAGGTGTGTATGTGTGTGTATGAATGTGGTGGTATATGTAGCTTTTGTGTTTTTGTGTGTCTCTGTGTATATAAGCATTGTGTATAGTCTGTGAGTATTTTTGTATATGGGGTATGTATTGTGAATGGGTGTGTTTGAAGAAGTGTGTGTGTGTCTGTGTGTTGTGGAGGCATGTGTATGTGTGTTTCTACGGGTATGGGAGTGAATGTAGTTTTTATGTGTCTTTGTGTCTATGTGTATAGGGGTGTGTATGTGTAGATGTGTGGATTTTTATATCTGGGTCTGTGGGATATGTGTGTGTGTGTATGTGTGTGTGTTGTGTAGGGGAGTGGGTGTGTGGCATCAGTGGACTTGAAAATCACCAATTAACAAATCTCTGCCCTTTTCATCCGTCAGCTCTCAAGCAGTGCCAAAACTTTCACAGAATCTCTTAATAGCTCTCCAGGGTCAGGAAACATCATTAGCCTTATTTCACAGATGGGTAAACTGAGGCATAGAAAGGGTAAGCAGTTTATCTAAGCTCACGCGGAATCACAAAGGATGTAGACCAGACTCTCAGGCAGCCAGCTGTCCAGCCCCCGTCCTGGGAGAGGGACACTGGGGACAGTGTGGTATTTCCCTGTCTTATTCTGTGTGTCCTTGGGAGCCCCAGCCTAGGAGATAGGAGCATCCAGGGCTGATGTCTATGGCAGTCCTGAGAGACAGTGGGAAGGGTGGATTTCGAACCAGCTCCTCCCATTATCTTAAGGACCGCCCCCCCCACCTTGTGTAGGAATTCCAGAGTCCTTCTGAGCTACAAGCTGAAAGAATTCACGTCAGTGGCCACAGGGACTATTTGGATCTCACAGGAGGGACTCAGACTCAGCCAACACTCCTTTTTTTTTTTTTCTTTTGGTTTTTCACTAATATGAAATTCAATGGTTAACAAAATTAACCATTTAAAAATGTACTTTTCAGCAGCATTTAGTGCATGCACAATACTGTGGTACTGTCACCACTAGCTAGTTGCAGACTATATTTGTCTTCCAAAGGGAAGCTTGGTACCCATTAGCTGTCACTCATTCCCCTCCCTCATCCCCTGGAAACCACCAGTCTACTTTCAGTCTTTAAGCTATCTATTCTGGACAGTCCATGCAGCAACTGACCTTTGGAGTATGGCTCCTCTCATCCACTCTGCAGCCTGAGTCAGTTCCTTATTCTTTTTCATGGCTGAATAATACTCCATTGTATGGGTGGACCACATTGTATTTTCCATCCATCCACTGATGGTGATTTGGGTTGCTTCATCTTTGGCTACTGTGAATAGTGCTTCTGTGAATTTGAGTGTACAAGTGTCTGTCTTAGGCCGTGCTTTCAATTCTTTGGGGTGTGTGTAGGTGTCAGCACTTCCCACAGACAACATTTATTCACACCTACCTGGGTTGGAAGCAGCTGCACCGTTTGTGTCATCTTGGGCAGCTCCCATGGTCCCTCTGAGTTTCCTCTTGGGCTTGGGATGGGCTTGTCGCCCCACATGGGGCTGAGAGGAGGGTCACTGTGTGAAAAGCACAGCCCAGTGCCTGGCTGCCCCGTAACAGAGCCACCCTGACCCCCACTCCATTACAGAGAGCCAGGCTTTCACTCTGCCTGTGGTCCCAGTGCTGAAGTGCCCAGCACGGAGCAGCTGTTTTCATCTTCACTCCTGACACATCCCCAGGGAGGAGGCTCGGGTGAGAAGCACTTTTTATAAGCTCTGCACTAAAGAGGGATTATGAGCCATTTTGGGAGTGGATTAAAGCAATTGCCCCTGGGATGGATTTTATTCTCAGTGGCTTCTGCCTTCCCCTCTTCCTGGACCTCAGAGCTGAGTCGTGTGGTCTATTGAAAAACACCTGAACTGACGTTTATCCTTTTAGTTGAAAAGCCAGCCTGGACCGTGCAATCACGTGGGACCTCTGTGACCCAGCCATGGGCTCTGAACTTGGAGCATCCCCGTAGTGACTTCATGAGCCTGTTGCCTTTCCTTGAGAGCTGTGTCTTGCCAACACAGAAGTGCAATGCCCACTCTGCTGCTGGCTCCTGGGACACTACTACCCCTCGAGTCCAGTGCCTGGGTCCCCAAGGAGCGACCGGGTGGACATGTCCCTGTCTGACCCTGTCCATCTGCAGTTTTTAAAGAATCTGCTGTGTGACTTTTCCAGAAAATGTGTGAGAGCAGGAGCATAAATGCATTGTATTCCAGATTAACTGGAATACAGGTTCCCAGAATGATCTTTTGTCACCTCCCTTTTAGAGGAGGGGAAAATGCAAATGACTTACCCAATATGTCGATAGGAGGGTTTAAGTTTTAGGGAAACATCTTTTAAGGGATGCCCTGCATGAAGATGTTTTGAGAGAATATCCTGAACCTTATTCATCATTCCTTGTCTTAGTGATGATGGTGATAGTAACACTTGCTGGTATTTTTTAGAGTTTGCCTCACACTTCCCATGCATTGTTTCCCTTGTTGTTCACAGTCACGAATAGAGTTGGGTGATTTTGTTCATTTTATAGTGGAAGAAACTGAGGTCCAAAGCATAATAGTGGTACTAATAATGACATGAGGATGACAGTCTTCATAAAAATAGCAATAGCAGGCAACTGTTACCAAGAGCTTACAATGTATCATAGCACAAATGCATCGTCTTTCTTAATCTTCACACAGATCAGTGGGAGCATCAAAACGTGGGTCTTTTCATCTGACAGGTGTGGGGCCATGTGCTCAGGACATGCCCACCTTTCCCAAGCACAGCCTGGGTGGTGGAAGAGATGGACCTCTCCTAGATCCTTCAGTCCTTCTCTAAATGTCTTCCTGATTCTACACTCACAGCATATATCCATTCATCAAAGGATGCTGGCATGATCACATGGAAACCTTGTTAGGCATGCTTCTAATCTAAAAGATATTGGCCCATTATTTTTCCTGCTTTTGTAGATCTGGAGACTGAACAAAATTGAATCCCTGGGTAACCAGAAAATGTAATTAATGGGAACACAGAGTTTCACAGAGAAGCTGGTTGGAACTTGCTTTCATTGTGATGGTCTGAGCGGGGACCCACAATGCAGACCTCTACTTGGGTGCCGTGGCAAGAATGAGAATTTTTGAAATGAGCATTCTCCTGAGCACTGTTCTTCCCCATTGAGTGGAGTCTTCGAGAACCCTCCCCCACTTCCCTGGTTTCTGTGGTTTGAGGCTTTCTGAGCTGCCTGAGCATCATTACAACATGTGCATTTAAGCTAAGCACTGCCTGACTCCTGGGTGTGGACCCTTGGCAGTGGGTGGGAGGGCGTTCGAGGTCACTCAGACCTTCTGTGGCTGGACCTTTTGGTTGCTGCATATCACCAAGGTTACTGGACCCCATGTCAGTACAGGATGAAAAGCTGCAGGCACATTGAACAAAAATGAAAGAACTGAACCTCTAAGGGCCATAGGGCTACAAGTGGCCAAACATTCCAACCTTGGGGGCACTACAGGAATGGAAGACTGTTTCTGGGGAGCTTTGCCCATGTGGTGTTGGGATATGGTAAGAGGTTCTGTTTGGGATGCTGCATTGTGCTTCTGATGAAGTCTGGAGGTCTGGGAAGCAAGATGTCTGGCAGAAGCTCCTCAGATGGCCCCAAAGTCACCATTTCTGGGGACTGAAACCCACTGTAGAGGCACTCCCATTGTAAATGTCAGCTGTCTCCAAGGCCATTTCCAGAGACTGGGCCATGTCTCTCTGGTGCTCCATGGGATCTCCAGGGGTGAGTGTCCCAGTGGGTGATGGTTGAGACTTGTGGCCCCCTTGCAGGTCCTTGCCTTTGACTGTGATGTGATGCTCTTCCCTGAATCCATCATCTGACACACAGAGGGAACTTTGCAGAAGTAATTAAGGTCACTAATCAGTTGATCCTAGAATAAGGAGATTTCCCTGGATTATCCAAGTGGCTGTAGCATGACTGTGCATGCCCTTAGACACTGAGGCAGAAAGAGAGAAGCAGAAGCCAGGCAGGGAGATTTCAACCATCACAAGGATGTGATGGTGTTGAGTTGGAGAGGACCATCCATTGAGGAAACAGGGTCTTCAGTCCTGCAACTGTGGGGACTGGATTGTACTGGCTGCCTGCATGACCTCAGAAGAGGATCTTTCCCTGGGGTCTCCAGAAGGGGGAGCAGCCCAACAGTGCCTTGATGTGAGCTTGTGCAGCCCCGAGGAGAGGATCAGCCATGCCCTCTGGACTTGGACCCACAGAGGTATGGGCTGATCCCTGGCTGGTGTTTCAAGCTGCTAAATTTGTGGTAATTTGTTACGCAGTGCAGCTGACTGATACAAATTACTTAGGTAAAGGGGTGTCCTTGATGTCCAGTTTTCTTATGCCTGCTCCTCCCCTCTTGTCTTCCCCCAATTCTGTTCTCTCTTCCCTTCTCTCCTAAGGCTTTATCAGAATTAGTGGTTCAGGGGAGGTGCCATTCCTGGGATTTGGGATCTCTGTAGATTGTATTGAACTGTGTTGCCACCACATATGGCTGCCAGATAAAATACAGGATGCCTAGATATATTTGAATTTCAGACAAACAACAAATACATTTTTGGTAAAAGTTTGTCCCAAGTTTTGCATGAGATATCCTTATATTAAAAAAAAAAAGGCTAAAGCTGTTGTTTTTCTGAAATGCAGATTTTATTTTCATTTGCTAAATCTGGCAGCCCTGGACCCTGAGATTGCAAACAAGCTGAGAGATTGGGTTGCAGCACAGGCTAGTGGGTGGGGGTAGGGCAATGGAGAGGGGATTCACAGAGAACCTTTAGGGCTTTAGGAGCTATAATATAGGTCAGGGGTCTGCAAACCAAAGTCTGAGGGCAGTATCCCACTGCTGCCTGATTTTGTAAATAAAGTTTTATTGGCACATGGCCATGGCCACTCATCTGCATATTGTGACAGTTTTTGTGCTGCGAAGGAGAGGATTGCATGATTGTGCCAGGGAGCCCTGCCCAGCTCAGTAGCCTGAAATACTTGCTCTCTGGACTTTTCCAGGAACAGTTTGCTGACCCTTGGTGGGTTCAGAGGTCAGAGGGCAGGCAGCAGTGCTGGTGGTGAAGTGAAGGACTGAAGTCAGATACAAGGGGGGACTTCCTGACCCAGAGCACAGCTGGCCAGGCTTTTGCACACAACAGGCAGAAACTCTTGGCCCCTGGGGCTTTGGTTTGATGAAAAGCTTGTCAAGCCCTGTTTTTGTTTGCACAGAGGACAGGGCAGAGTAAGCAGGCTACACTCTTTTCTGCCTCCCCGTCTCTGTATTTTGGGGTCTCTGGCAGAAAGTTCTGTGCAAACAAAAGCCTCCTTTCATCTGCATGTGCCTATTTCTGTCTCGTTGCCTACTTCTGCTCTTCCTTCTTGACATTCAGCGTTTTCAAACACATTCTGCACAGGGCATGAATCATGTTGCCATGTGGCCATGGAGACGTTGTTTGGGGCGCTGGCTCCAGCATCCTCCTGCAGGCTGGAGAACACACTCCCTTCCCTGTAGGGTCCAGGTGTCAGAACCTCAGCACAGGAGGAGGGGACAGGACTTGGGACATAGACTGTGTCCTACTCTCCAGCCCTTGTCCCTCTCCCGAGCCCCTTGACGACCAGTGATGGGTACTGTCCCCAGGACCACCATCTCTTCCTACATGGGCTCCTGTGTTTGGGAATGCCTGGACCACTCCCACTTCTGACACCAAGTGCAGCATTTGAGGGTCCTCAGTACCACCCTCAGGGTTCAGTAATTTACTAGAGGGTCTCCCAGAACCTGGACAGGCTCTTGCAGTCACAGTTAAGGTTTATTACAGGGAAAGTATGCAGATTACAACTGGCAATGGGAAGAGACGCATGGGCAGAGCCCGGGAACCAAACCCAGACTCCCAGCTGGCCCCTCCCCATGCAGTCAGGACCTCTTCCTCTCCTGGGGACAGTGTATGACACTGCACCTGCAGGGCTGTCCCCCAGGAAAGCTCACCTGAGGCTTGGTGTCCACAGAGTTTTCACTGGGGCTTTGTTGACTGGCCTCTGTCTCCACTCCTTCAAGGTCAAGCAGATACCATGTGACGCACCCCCTGAGTCATACTCTTGGACTATTTGGTGGCCAAGCCCCCCAGGAAAACACAGGCATTCTTATCAGGCAGGACATTCCCAGGGCCTGGACCCACCTCCCCATGGCCACAGGCAAAACCAGGCCTCTCAGGTCAAGGTTAAATCTTTTCCTACACAGTGTACTTTACACCAGGGTCTGAGGGTCTCGCAGAGTCTCACCATGGGTGGTGGTGTAGCCAAAGCCAGTTAAATGCTGATCCGAAAACCTTCAGGGCAGAGGGACTGGGAGAAGGTAGCGTGGTTTCTCCCTGAGTCAGCAGGACGTCCTGGGTGTACAGTGGAGTTGCTGTGAGAAACAGCATCAGAGCTGCCTCATTTCCTGCGGGGACTCAGACACCTTCATTGGAGAGGAGGCTTGCATCCTTGCCCAGGGACAGCAGCTCTTGCCGGCCACTCACTGCCCCTCCTCCTCCTCTGGGGGTCTGGACACCCGGCCTCTCTCAGGAAGGGACTCTGTGTTGCTTGGTTCTTGAGCTGCAGAGATCAGTGGGCACCATGCGTTGGCCTCCTTGTTTCATTTTTGAGGCCTGTGTGTTAGTCACGCTGCTCCGATTTCCTCATCTCTTAGGCACTCACTTGTGGGGTTTTTTTTTGTTTTTTTTTTCTTCTTCTTCTTTTTTTTAACCAGTTCCATAAAAAGATGATTTGTGTGAAGGGAGTGAAAATTGAGTTTATTTACGACAAATTCAAACTTCGGCAAAGAATTCCAGAAGAGGCTACTGGCTCCTGAGATGGGTCTGGTTGCGTCATCATTGTACATGATGATTCCGGTCCAGCTGGCCGGTGAGACGCTGACCCTCACTCCTGTCCTTCTGGGGTCCCTGAGGTCAATTTCTGCACTGCCCCTTCTCAGAGTCAGTAAAGTCTGCTTTCAAATAATGTACACATCAGAGAAAAGAGAAGGCAGTTCCTTGGGGACTCCAGCCCAGAGGGTCCCTGGATATTTACCTGGGGGTAGAGGCAGACAGGAGGGAGGGAGATGGGAATTTTGGGTGCCCTTCCTATCTGTCATCCAGGCTCTGGGGCTGGCAGTGCTCAGATGAACCTTGTCTTCCAATGTCTCACCGAGGGTCAGGCACCAGAAAAGGGCACTGTGAGGATTTCTAGATGTCAGCTGGAGCATGGCATTATTGAATTTGCTAAGAGTAGGGACTCTTGAGAGTCCCATGGACAGCAAAGAGATCAAACCAGTCAATCCTAAGGGAAATCAACCCTTAATATTCACTGGAAGGGCTGATGCTGAAGCTCTAATACTTTGGCCACTTGATGCAAAGATCTGACTCATGGAAAAGATCCTGATGCTGGGAAAGATTGAGGGCAGGAGGAGAAGGGAGTGACAGAAGATGATGGTAGGATGGCATCACCGACTCAATGGACCTGAGTCTGAGCAAGCTCCAGGAGTGGTGATGGACAGGGGAGCCGGTCGTGCTGCAGTCCGTGGGGTCTCAAAGAGTCAGACACGGCGGAGTGACTGACTAGTAAAAGGAGGGAAAAGGGATGCAGTGGTGCTGGCTCCAGAAGTTTTTTTTCAAAAAGAGCAGCGGACAAAGCGTCCACTGATGAGTTGCCATTCACTGGGTGTGAGTAGAAGGTCAGGCCTTCACCCAGCCATAGGTGTCGGAGCTCGATCTATAGGTGGAGAGGGGAGGAGGTAAGAGTCTCCCCTTGCAGAAGCACCAGCTCACCCCCCTTTCCTTGAGTCATCCTGACTCCTTGGGATCAACTATGATGCCCTCCCAGCCCTGCCCACTTGGCCCAGCCCTTTGTGGAGAGGCCGGCAGCCCTGCTGGTGGTCTTGCCCAACCTCTGGGGGCAGGTCAGAACGTGACTCAGACACCCTAACCTACATCACCATCCTCCTTCCTGTTCCCTGGCAGAGATGACCAGTCCCACTCAGAGCCATGGAGAGAACATTCCAGAAGTAGGAGTGACCGTCTGTAGGGCCCTGTTGCCCAGCATTTTCCTTGGCTCCTTTGTCCTCACCCTTGGACCTCTGTCTCTACATATGTCCCTGGCCATCCTGTGTTCAAGGGCCCACTCCCAGGGCCCCCGAGGTAGTTCTTTCTTTGTAGGACACTGGGAACATCTGACATGGCCTCGTTGACTCTCTGGTTCCTTTCTAAGGAACAGATAGATGTTCCAGGAGAGCAGGGCTGTCAATCTCACTCCTGCGGGGTCCCCACACCCAGCACCGGCCTGGTGCATCCCCAGTGGGTGTCTAACACAGGATTGATTGACTCAGGGATGGATGGGTGGGTGATAGATGGACGGAATACACAGCGACATGGGAGATGTTTGTGCATCTAGGAGGACGGAAGGCTTGGGAGAATCAGAGGTTAACCTGGGTCATGTGATCTAAGGTCCCCTGGGAGGCCGGGTGGGGTGTGTGGACTTTGTGATGGGATGGGAAACGTGGGTAGGACTCACAGGGTGGCTGAGATTAGTTCAAAGTAAACAATGACATCATCATGGCAGGAAGTGTCCAGTGATGCAACTGAACAGCTCTTAGAGAGAGTGAGTTCCCAGACAGGAGAGGCATACAAGCCCCTGCTGAGTAGTCAGGGAAAATGCAGAGGGGCACCCATGTGAAAAGCTGGGGTGGGCTGTGATCTCTGGTGGTTTCCACCTTGGTCTCTTGAAGGCTAAGGACTCTGACCTCATGACCTGCTTCTTCTAATAGAGAGGCTGCCGATGTGGTGTGTGCAGCCCCTGCCCAGCCTGCTGCAGAGACTCATTGCTTTTATTGGTTATAAAGGAGCTGTTCAAACAGAGGAGGGTCTCCATGAGAGCTGGTCAATGGCTTTTCTCTCCTTTTCCAGAGGGTACCCCACTGTCTCCTGGCTGACTCTGCTATGCCAAGTGGATGGCAGAGAGGGGATTAAGAAGGGAAAGAAGGATTAAAAAGAAAAAAAAAAACACTCTAACATCTGAAACCAAAGCTGGCCATGCAGTGGGCTTGAGGCCCTGGTTTATGGGCGAAACTCTTTTCAAGTTAGTCAGCCAAGATTCATGTGGGGTGGGAGAGACTTGCCTCATACAAAGGAACCAGCAAATATTCCAAATGAAAATGACATAAATTAAAAAAAAATTACATGTGAGTCTGTGTTCAGGTCATTAAGAGTCTTTAGTAAGTATGTACCATAAATGATGAAAATGAGCCACTGTATTTGTCTGTCCATGGTGGTTCCAGAGCTAACTGTTGGTTCAAACCAGAACGTCAGTTCACTAATTTTTTTTTAAATGTCTATTTTTTTTTTTTTATTTAGGCTGCATTAGGTGTTAGTTGTGGCCTGCAGGCTCAGTAACTGTAGTGTGTGGGCTTAGTTACTCTGTGGCATGTGGGATCTTAGTTTCTTGGCCAGGAATCAAGCCCATATCTCCTGCGCTGGAACGCAGGTACTTAACCACTGGACCACCAGGGAAGCCCCTCGATTCACTAATTTTAAGAAGAGATATTAGGAAACTCCCTGGCTCTTGAGTGGTTAGGACTCCACCTTTCACTGCCAGAGCCATGGTTTCAATCCCTGCTTGGGGAACTAAGATCCCACAAGCCGCGTGTGTTCAGTTGCTCAGTCTTGTCTGATTCTTTGCGACCCCGTGGACTGTAGCCCCCCAGGCTCCTCTGTCGATGGGATTCCCCAGGCAAGAATACTAAAGTGGGTTGCCATGCCCTTCTCTGGGGATCTTCCCTACCCAGGGATCAAATCCACGTCTCTTAAGTCTCCTGCATTGGCAGGTAATTTCTTTACCACTGAGCCACTGAGGAAGTTCCACAAGCTTCATAGCACAGCCAAAAAAATAAACATTGACTATATATTATAAATACAAGGTAGAACTATGGAGTAGGGTGCTTTTTGTTTTCGTGAATAGTGGGTTTTCTCCCTGAAGACAGCTTTTTGAGTATGGATCAGCCTGGGGCCCAGTTAAGTGGTGGGTTTCAGTCAGTCAGTCAGTTCAGTTGCTCAGTTGTGTCCGACGTTGCGACCCCTTGAACCGGAGCATGCCAGACCTCCCTGTCTATCACCAACTCCCGGAGTCCACCCAAACCCATGTCCATTATGTCGGTGATTCCATCCAAGTGATAGGTTTAGCAGCCCTCAATGGGACTTAAATGGAAGAAAGTAGGAAAAACCATTAGACCATTCAGGTATGACCTAAATCAAATGCCTTATGATTACACAGTGCTAGTGACAAATAGATTCAAGGGATTAGATCTGATAGAGTGCCTGAGGAGTTATGGACAGAAGTTTGTGACATTGTACAGGAGGCAGTGATCAAGACTGTTCCCAAGAAACAGAAATGCAAAAAGGCAAAGTGGTTGTCTGAGGAGGACTTACAAATAGCTGTGAAAAGAAGAGAAGTGAAAGGCAAAGGAGAAAAGGAAAGATATATGCATTGAATGCAGAGTTCCAAAGAACATCAAGGAGAGATAAGAACGCCTTCCTCAGTGATCAATACAAAGAAATAGAGGAAAACAATAGAATGGGAAAGACTAGAGATCTCTTCAAGAAAATTAAGAGATACCAAGGGAACATTTCATGCAAAGAAGGGCACAATAAAGGACAGAAATGGTATACACAGGAGAGCTATATGAAAAAGATCCTCATGATCTAGATAACCACGATGGTGTGATCACTCACCTCAAGCCAGACATCCTGGAATGAGAAGTCAAGTGGGCCTTAGGAAGCATCATGACGAACAAAGCTAGTGGAGGTGAAGGAATTCCAGTTGAGCTATTTCAAATCCTAAAAGATGATGCTGTAAAAGTGCTGCCCTCATTATGCCAGCACATTTGGAAAACTCAGCAGTGGCCACAAGACTGGAAAAGGTCAGTTTTCATTCCAGTCCCAAAGAAAGGCACTGCCAAAGAATGTTCAAACTACTGCACAATTACACTCATCTCACATGCTAGCAAATTAATACTCAGAAATTTCCAAGTCAGGCTTCAACAGTATGTGAACCCTGAACTTCCAGATTTGAACAAAACTGGATTTAGAAAAGGCAGAGGAACCAGAGATCAGATTGCCAACATACATCTGTTTGATCATCCAAAGAGCAAGAGATTTCCAGAAAAACATCTACTTCTGCTTTATTGACTATGCCAAAGCCTTTGACTATGTGGATCACAACAAACTGTGGAAAATTCTTAAAGATATGGGAATTCCAGACCACCTTACCTGCCTCCTGAGATATCTGTATGCAGGTCAAGAAGCCACAGAACTGAACATGGAGCAACAGAATGATTCCAAATAGGGAAAGGAGTACATCAAGGCTGTATATTGTCACTCTGTTAATTTAACTTATATTCAGAGTACATCATGTGAAATGCCAGGCTGGATGAATCACAAGCTGGAATCAAGATTGCTGGGAGAAATATCAACAACCTCAGATATGCAGATGACACCACCCTTATAGCAGAAAGAGAAGAAGAACTAAAGAGCCTCTTGATGAAAGTGAAGAGGAGAGTGAAAAAGTTGTCTTAAAACTCAACATTCAGAAAACTAAAATCATTGCATCCAGCTCCATCACTTCATGGCAAGTAGATGGTGAAACAATGGAAACTATTTTGGGGGGCTCCAAAATCACTGCAGATGGTGACTGCAGCTATGAAATTAAAACACTTGCTCCTTGGAAGAAAAGCTATGACAAACCTAGACAGCATATTAAAAAGCAGAGACATTACTTTGCCCTACAAAGGTCCATCTAGTCAGTGCTGTGGTTTTCCCAGTAGTCCTCTATGAATGTGAGAATTGGACTATAAAGAAACCTGAGCGCCGAAGAACTGATGCTTTTGAACTGTGGTGTTGGAGAAGACTCTTGAGAGTCACTTAGACTGCAAGGAGGTCAAACCAGCCCAGCCTAAAGGAAATCAGTCTTGAATATTCATTGGAAGGAATGATGCTGAAGCTCCAATACTTTGGCTACCTGATGAGAAGAACTGACTCACTGGAAAAGACCCCAATGCTCCGAAAGACTGAAGACAGGAAGAGAAGTGAACGACAGAGGATGAGATGATTGGATGGCATCACTGACTCGATGGACGTGAGTTTGAGCAAACTTCGTGAGTTGGTAATGGACAGTGAAGCCTGGCATTCTGCAGTCCATGGGGTCACAAAGAGTTGGACATGACTGAGTGACTGAACTGAACTGAAGTGAATGGGACTGACTGGAGCATCTCCTACACATACAAGGTCAGCCCTACCAGCAAGGGTAAAGGGAGGACCCTTGCTTCAGTGCTAGGGGCCATGTGGAATGACTCCCTTATGAGTCGTCCCTGTGGCCCCTAGTTCATAGGGTTCTTATGGTTCCAAGTGAGGAAGAGTGTGTGTTTGTGAATCACTTAGAAATGTGTGTGGGACAGAAAGTGTGTGCCTCACTAGCATCCGTGACTCTGGCCCAGTATGGTGCACTGCAGGGTCCGACCTCTTTCTAAAGATGAGCAGCCTTTGTGTTAGTTATCCGAGGCTGCCTAACAAAGCACCGCAATGTCAGTGGCTTGAAACAATACACATACATGATTTCCCACTTTCTGTGGGTCTGGAGCCTGGCCTGGCTTAGCTGGGCTCTGGGCAAGATTGTGTCCACTGTAGGCTGGGACTTGTTCATCTGAGGCTCAGCCAGGGAAGGACACATGGCCATGCCCCTAGCTTTTGCAACTCCTTGCAGGTTCCCTGACCGAGGGCTCCATTTCTTCCTAGCTGTCCCTCCTTTACCCTGTGGCCCTCTTCACATAGCAGCCTGCAGTGTGGCAGCTGGCTTCTTCAAAGGCCAGTGAGAGGGAGCATCTCCTAGCAAGAGGGATGTTAGAATCTTAAGTGATGTCATCCCAGAAGTGACATCTTTCCTGGTTTCTGTTGGTTAGAGGGATGTCCCAGGTCCTACCCACACTCGACAGAGTGCATTATACAAGGTGTAGACACCAGGAAGTGGGTAAACCACTCTGCTGGGGATTCCAAATAACCACTGACATTTATGGACACAGTAGGACCATAGGCCAGGTGCACCTACCTTGAACCATCCCATCTTTACCACAATTCAGTGAGATGATCCTATCACCATCTCCTTTCAACAGCTGAGAAAACCAGTCCTCAGGAGTTTCCAAGGCTGCTGGGGGCCCAGGTTTGATCCCTGGTTGGGGAACTAGATCTGACATGCTGCAACTAAGACCCAGTGCAGCCAAACAAACAAATAAAAATATTAAACAACAACAACAACAACAGCAGTTCTCAGAGAGGTTCTGTAACTTGGCCAAAGACACACAGCAAGTCTCTGAGGTCAAGTGTGCGTGGCTATACCTGTTTGAGCCCTGAAGGTCAAGAACAAGCTGCTGACTAGGGCCCTGGTGGGTAGCTCTGTGCCATGCGCCCCCAGCTCCTCCCCATCTTAAACGTACTGCCAACTTCAGACAGCACCCTCATGCATGTTCTGTATCCCACTTCCTGATGCAGCTATTTCTCTCTACAGCCCTCTTTGCCTTCTGGTCTGCTGTACTTTTGCTTGTAGATTTGTGTCTTGCCTGTCTCCTTCCTCGAATGTTAACTCCACAAGGCAGAGGGTTGTATCTTATGTCCCCAGACCCCAGAGACATTTAAGAGCAGGCCTTCAGTAAATATTTGATGGGTCAATGGATGAATGAATGAAAGATCCTCATGTCTTTGCCTCTTAGGTGGGGGCTACCTGAGATAATAAGTGGCTCAAGCTGATTAGTTTTCTGGGTCTGTCATAAAAAAGGACCCCAGGGACCCAGCTATCATGTCTCTGGATATTTACCCAGAATAATGAAGCTTATGCTTACACAAAACTCTAAACATTATACTCTACCACAGTTCTATTTGCAATAGCCAAAATGTAGAAATAACCTAAATGTTCTTTGATAGGTGAATGGTTAAGCAGACTATGCTGTCCAAAAGTCAGCAGCCTTGAGACCCAGAGAAGAGCTAAGATTTCAGTTCAGGTCCAAAGACAGGAAATACCTGATGTCCCAGCTTAAAGCAATCAGGTACAAAGAAGTCCCTCCTCCTCAGCCTTTTGTTTTTCTCAAATCTTCAATAGATTGGGTGAGGCCCACCCACAGGAGGGAGGGCAATCTGCTTTACTGAGTCTTCAGATCCAAATAGTCATCTCATCGAGGAACCCCCCTCGCAGACATGGTCAGGATAACATTTGGCCAGATGTCTGGGTACCTCGTGGCTGAGACAAGTTGGCACATAAAATTACACATCGCGCCAGTCATTAGACTTCAGTACGATCTCTTCTTGATTACATCTTCAAAGGCCCTATTTCTAAATAAGGTCACATTCTGAGATTCCAGGGGGATGTGAATTTGGAAGGATGCTATTCCCTCCCCCTGCTATACACCCAGGGGACTTCTCTTGTGACTCAGCTGGTAAAGAATTCACCTGCAATGTGGGAGACCTGAGTTTGATCCCTGGGTTGGGAAGATCTCCTCGAGAAGGGAAAGGCTACCCACTCCAGTATTCTGGCCTGGAGAATTCCATGGACTGTATAGTCCATGGTGTAGCAAAGAGGCGGACACGACTGAGCAACTTTCACTTTCACTATACATCCAAGGGAGGCAGGGGCTTGGAAGGAGTTCAGTTGTGGGTCCGCTGGGCCCACAGCCTTCTCCTCAGTAGTTGCTTGTCTGTGAATGAAAGTCACGAGACTGCACGGAGGCCTGATCCTGCTGGCTCCAGCTCTGGGCACCATGCAGGCCACAGCTGTCCTCTTCACTCCCTTCCAAAGCCTTTCTTGAGGCTGGTACAGAATTACAGATATATTTTCAGGTGCACTGGAGTTTTTATATCTAGACAAATAAAATTTGTTTCTTCCCCAATAAGAATGGCAAAGTTGCTGTAGCATTACTACTTAGGTGCTTGGATTCCAGCACAAGCCTCTTTCCAGACTTGTTTTTATGTGGACTTTTGGCTGAAGGGGAGTCTAAATAGGCCATTTCTCTGCAGGATTATAGTCTTGTGTCTTATAACCTATACAATATACGAGCTAAATAACAGGTCTTTGACGTTAGAATTCGGGTGGATTTGGAAATACTGTGAAGATAAACTTCTGAGCAAGTTCTGTTTGAAATGGAGTGCTTTCCAGCACCTGTTATTGGCTTAAAATCCTGAGGGGAAGAGTTAAATAAATCAACGAGACAGGTGCAGTTTTTAGATTAAACAGCCAAACTCGTACAAAATCCCTTTGTCTAGACTGGACAAACGTCAAGTGTTATTTCAGACGTTTTGATGAAATGCCCACTGTTAACCCACAGCCCGCTGAATGCCCACACTGTTTGGAAAAGCCCCTTGGACGTTCGTGTTTTCAGCACCGCAGACAGTGTGCAGAATTACCGCAGACCTCGGTGGAGAGGGGTGTGCGCTGGGCCACGCTGGCATCTCTGTCTGCCAGCCGCAGGCCGAGGAGAGGGGCCCAGGCGCCTGCCAGAGCCAGACTGGGATGCCAGCCACGCCTGCCCCTCCGACCAGCCTCCAGGAAGACCCACGAGGGGCCAGGGCCTCCAGGGATGGCCCAAGGCAGGATCGGATGCTGTCCTTTCTGGGCCTCTCTGCTCATACTCCTAAGATGAGTGATCTGGGGCAGAGGGGACTTGACTGCACAGAGGCGGTCCCAGGGCAGAAGCTGGCTCCTCATTCTGGGAATCTCTGTGCCCTGTCGTGGGTGTGGAAGAGAAGGCCTCTCTAGAAACGGTGCATCTTGAATTGTTGCCTCTGGCTGTGTCCCCACACAGGAGAGGCAGGCCACAGGCAGGAAGCTGCCTGCTTGGGATCTGATGGACCCGAAGGGGGATGTTACTCAGCTAGTGATGCAGGCAGACTGGTCAGAGCCTCTGCCCAAGTCTCCCCACCTGCAGAATGACGAGGGTGACACTAGCCGTGGTGACAGTGTCTCGGCTGCATGCTGGACACCATGCAGTGGTCAGTCCTCAGCACCCCTGCAGTGACATTCATGTTACTCTCTTGAGGCACCGAGAGGGTGAGTAAGTTCTTAAGGCCACACAGCCGAGAAAGCCCAAAGCTGGGACTAATCTAGAGAGTCTAGCTGAGGGTCTGTTATCAGACTATGGTCTGATAACACCATAGTCCCTTGGGGCTCTAATGCTGTGGATTGGGATCTTGTAACTTCAGAGATGCTAAGCGTGCAGGCAACTTGTGTCTTAGGATCATGGAAGTGGAGGTGCTGGTGTCGTGGGGCTGTGGGGATGGTTGAGGGTCTCTGTGAGCAGTCACCCATCATCACTACTGAGGTTGTCATTGCTACAAAAGCATCTCCATGCTGGTACAGCCTGACCACCTGTCTGGCTTCCACCTTCCCCTTGTGGCTTCCTCCCCTGACCCTGCCCAGGTCCACCCTCATCTGTGCCTGCATCTGGATCACTTTTCTTCTGCTCTCCTGGCTGGAGACCAACCACATCAGCCTTCAGAGGCCAGCTCGCATCCCCACTGCCTCAGCCCTGGGGTGTCCCAGCTCCCTGTCCCAGGCGCTCATTGGTGCCTGTGGAGCATCTACCTGGTTTTGTATTACTTCAAACCCAAGGTGTCATCTGTGTTTCCTGTAGCCCCCACCCCCACAGCACCCAGAGCCATGCTGAGCCTTCGTGGGGCCTTGGACGTGGGTGTGACGGTGATGATGATGGCAATGATGATGACTTTGTAAGGAGTGAGGATGCATCATTGTCATGGCCAGGTCCCTTCTACCCCATGGAGCTCAGTGGGTGGTGTGTGGGCTCCACTGGCCCCACCTGCCAGAGCCCCAGCGCTATGTTCCTGGTAAGAGCCAGAAGTCTGCGTCTCAGATCTGGACTGTTACCTGCTGTGTGGCCTTCCGTGCATTACTCACCCTCTCTGGGCCTCATGCCCATCATCTGTAGAATGAGCTAATAATAGCGTGGGTTCGTCAGGGGCACAGGAGAATTAAATTAAGGCCTTTGAAGTGCTGTGCACAATGCCTGCCCCCGGTGCTCAGTGAAGGGCCGCTGGCATTCCCACTCAGCCTCAGAGCCCGGAACCCCCAGCCCTGAAGAATATGTGAAAATGCTCATCCCTGGGCCCAGGGATTCTGATTCCCTGGGCCTGAACTGCAGCCTGAGAACGTGCATTTCTGACAAGTTCCTGGGTAATGCTGGTGCTGCTGGCCCTGGACTCACCCTGAGAACCTCAGAGCCGGTCCGTTTTGCTTCAGTGGCTCTTCTGTGACCTTGGTGTGTGAAGGACAAAGGAACTCTGCAGACTTAGGGGAGCAGAGATGTGGGAGGTGCGTCTCGGTGGTTTGGGGGCATGGCTTCCTATACTGGGTGCCCTCGACCCTGGTCCTCTGGGGGCATAGCACCTCTTCTGGCCTCAGCTGGAAAACTGCCCTGAGACTCAGGACACAATGAAGTCATCACTCACCCTTTGTGTTGTTCAGTTTGCTGCCATCTGAAGTCCCTCCTTGTGCCGGCTCCAGAGTGGGGTTCGGGGCCATGGGGGCAGGGAAGGCCACCTCTGCCTGAGAAAACCTCATGAGAAGGGTCAGGAGAGTGTGATGCACAGGGCTGGGGGCCTGGGAAGTCATCCAAGGTGGGCAGGAGGCCAGGGAGCAGAGCGGGCGGGCAGGCCTGGCTCACTGGGCGGATCCAGTTTCCTTTCTCTGCAAAGCTCCAGTATGTGCAGGGCAGTGAAGGAGAGGTGTGTCCCGGCTGTTTTGGGGCATCTGTTATACAGTTGATAATTGTCCTCAGTGGAAACAGTTCTCCATTTCGTTTGCTGCTAGCTCAGCATTTCTTGCAGGTTTAAGAGTTCACAGTGCGGGTGGGCAGCAAAGAGTGGGCCAGGAGAACCCCTCGCACCTGGAGCTGCCCGCCACCTCTATGAGTGTGGCTTCCTAGCTATCAGCTCCATGAACTGTGGGAGGCAGAGTTCAGGGGAAGTGAGATGAGACCCAGGGCAGCTCAGCAGCCTGCCCGGCTCCCTGGTGGAGGCAAAGGGTGGGGTGGAAGGGCGTGGAGAAACTGTGGGGAGGGGAGGGGAGGCAGCAACCTGAGCAAATTCCCTGCACATCCTGATTCCAGGGAACTGTTTACCTCCTGCTTCTTAGACATCCCAGATCCATGGCTTTTCTGGGTGGAATCCTGGGGTGAGTAGTTTTTGCAGGTCACCTGGGGGTCATCACTGGCTTTCAAATAGAGCTACATCCTAACCATCAGAGACAGTCTGGCATCTCTCCATTTCACAGACAGGAAGGCTGAGGCACCGGATATCGACGTGCTCAAGGGCAGCTTCCCAGTTGGCACTAGTGGTAAAGAACCTGCCAATGCAGGAGATGTAAGAGATACAGGTTCAATCCCTGGGTCAGGAAGATCTCTTCGAGAAGGAAATAGCAACCCACTCCAGTATTCTTGCCTGGAGAATCCCATGGACAGAGAAGCCTTGTGGTCTATAGTCCATGAGGTCATACAGAGTGAGACACGACTGAGTGATTTA